>VUJU01002020.1:0-44309 GCA_009835225.1 Aphis craccivora | reverse complement strand
TTAAACTCTTAACTACTTACACAACAATTTTTATGAATTATATCTACAAAATGATTTGCAAATATTCAAGAATTTGACGAATTTTTGTCAATATTTGAACTTCAAATACTAATAAAAAAAATTGTGCCAATGTATTCTTATAATTTTTTAATCACTATAAGAATAACTTATGAGGAACTTTATATTAAATTTTCAAGTATTTTTATAAGGCCAAAAAAATTTTATCGACATTTCAAAAAACATTTTTCAGAAAAATGTAAAATTTCAGTTGTCTATAAATAGCTCAAAAACAGTCGAAATATTATGAAAGTTAAATCATGTAAAGAAAATGTTAATTTAAATAACTAGTAAAATTTTTAAGTATATACGACTTATACTTTTTGAATAATAACAAATATTTAAAATCGTTTGAGGATAAATCGTTATCGTTACGCTATTTTGTAAAAATTTAAAATTCAAACGCGTTTAAAATTTTTCCTATAATGATGATTCGAGTTTTCTCTATAGATACTTGAGGAAAAACTTATAGAAAACTTAGTGTTGTATTTTTAATTCTTAGTTATTAACACAAAAAAATTTATGATTTTTCAACTTCAAAATTACTTGCAAATTTTTGCGTTTTTGACAGATTTCGTAAAAATTTGAACTATAAACGCTTATAAAAAAAAATTGTGACCAACGATTTTTATTTTTTTTTAGCTACAATAATAACCACTCATAAGGAACCTTGTATTAAATTTTCAAGTGTTTTTGGTCATCCAAATTTTTTTTATCGACACTTCAAAAAAAAATTCTCATAAAAATCGAAAATTTCTATGGTCTATAAATAACTAAAAAAAAGTCAAATTTTTTTAAAAATTTAACTGTACATATATAACACTTACATAAACCTTTGGTGAAAATTTCAAGTATTTACAGTGATTAGTTTTTGATTTACAACCATATAAAAAAAATCGATTTGGTCGAAAACTGGTTTTACGTAAAAATTCCCGTTTTTCTGTTACTTTTTTAGGGTTTTTCCTGACGCTTTTGAAAACTAATGGAAATTTTTTACTTTTGACCCCCCAAAGTACCAACTAAATTCACTTTCCTATCAGAAACAGGGTCCACTTTTTAAAATCGAAGCACTTTTACTGTTCCAAAACGTGGTGACAGACACAAAAATAAAAAAAAATAAAAAACACACATCATTGTAAAATCAATACATTCATCACTTCGTTCAGAATCTAAAATGAAAATTCCATAAAAAAAACCAACTATAGAACACAGATAATACGATTTACCTTAAATTTTTATTACAGAAATCGACTCATTCTAATAGTAAAGTTAACTTCATAAAATTGGTACTGCAGAATGAAAAAGTCGTATGTTTGTAAGACGAGGACAACACAATACGGATGTATGTAGCGTCCTCTTAATACTCGTAATAAACAATATGTACATTTACATGATTGAAAATTGAATTTCCAAATGTGTAAATGGAACAATTAAATATCACCTTAGCGGTAAAATTTCATACAAATGTAATCTCGGGGGTCAAATATGTGGAGCGCAGCGCACTTTGTCATGTCATATCCAAATGAATTGTAAATGCAGTAATTTCGTAATAATTTGTAAACCATCGGAAAACTCGGCAAGTAGTAAACAAAAATCGGTAGGTAGGGAGAAACGTCATTTGTACGTCCTCCCCATACGGTCGTTTTCTTCCGCGTAATGTCACGGCTTACATTATAATATAGGTAGTATAGAAATTGCATAAATTTCGCTCTCCGTCGAGAAAATTATTAATCGCTGTACACAACATAATTTATTGTACATTAATAGTAGTAAAACTACGGAGCGACGAAAAAAGTATGACACGACTATCGTACAATATATTTTCGTCATTTAGTTTTAGTGTTTCACGTGTGGACGAATGCGTCGGTGGGGACGAGGTCACGAAATCACAATTCCGCTTATAACGCATTTTGTGTAGTGACGGTCAAGGGTATTGTACACGAATAATAAAAACGCCAACGCAGAATACAAACAGTCGAAAAAATAATAAAAAATAATAATAATGTACACACTTATTGCGATGTTTCTGCACGCGGAACCGTGACGGTGCGAAAAATTATTTAAAAGGTACTCACAACCCACCTATACTATATTCGCCAGTAATATTTTAGTAATTATAAGATTATAATAATCAAAGACCTGTTGGTCGATGCTTTTGTTCGATGATTTTAGAACGAACGCCCGAAAATGTCATCGTCAAATTTAACCGATTCTCCAGTGATTCAGAGACGTGTTAAAAAATACCCAATACCATGTAGGGACGACAAAAAAACAGTCATCATTGTCCTCAAAATATGACGATTATTTCCTGCGAGGAGGAATGTGTGAAAGAAAAAAAAACGTTTTTGACCTGCAAATAGATCATTCGAATTGCCTACCTGATACCGCAAACATTCTGTGAATATTTGCACAACTATAATATTATATTAGCACTAAAAATACACTTAATATCGATTTTTTGGAGAGGTCCTAGTGTAATATACTCCCAGAACACTTTAAAAATTACCTCGTGGCGTAAGTTTTACGGATTTCTCTGGCGTCGGTGTATCGTTGTAACAATCTCTGCGGGTGACTGATAGTTTCATGACGTTTTTATACCAAACCAATAAAAATCGAGATCCTCGACCCGAGTATACATAATAGTATTGTTGCAACATACGTACCTACAACTAATTATTATCACCGTTTGTGATTATAATGTACATAAATACATTTCATTAGTACAACACACAGCTATGTAATAATATATACGTATTTCAAGTATACGGTATACTGTATACCTACACCAAACATAAACGATTTTTATTTCCCATTTGACGGTAACCCAGTAAGTAAGTATACATTGTTTTTCAGTTTTCTTTTATCATCCTACTACTATTGTTATACGTCATAATATTATATTACTATTGGCCCACGACAATCGTATTACAAATGCAGAAACGTGACGTCACGATGCACCCAAAAAGGCAAATCACTCGGTCGTGTTTTTTTTAAATTTTAATACAACGATGTGGAACAAAAACGAAAAAACAGGTGCAGTATTCGCAACGACAATAAACAAATCATCATGAACGCACGATTCCACTGATACTGTACATGAGGCACTGAGGTCGTATAACTCGTATAATAATATAATATTATTATTAGTATATCGTAGTACTGCAACAGCAGCGGATGCCGCTCATTATGATATTCGCGTTAATCAAAATATTCGAGAAACATCGTGCATGGAAAATATTTCATCTATAAAGTTAAGAGGTTTATGACCTTAAAAACTAGAAAATGCATGTAAATAATATATCTCTAAAAATATCAAAGTATGACTTTAGATTTAGAGCAATCAGATATGGCGTTATACAATGCATTAAAATGTTCCATTTTTGATTTAAAATAATAATTTTCTACAATAGATATATTTTTAACAATGAATAAATTGATGGTTAATATTTTTTTAACTTTTATTAATTAAATATCGAATTTTATTGCATAAAGGATTTGTATCCATTTGATTCGATGCGATTTTTTTTTATTATTATTGTTCATAAAACTGTTAATGTTAAAATAAAAAATAGCATTTTCATTGCTATTGAATTTTCAGGTAACAAAACAAGTTTTGAAAATTGTATCAATTAAATCAGAGTAAACTTGTAAATTAATCTAACTTATAATACGTCCAACTAAAATCGGACAGTTCAGTCCAAAACCATATTTTTGTATGATGATCTTAGTATTTTTATTTATTAGTATATTATTATCGCCACCAACCGTTCATCCGTTTAAGTTTTGAATAATAATATATGTATATATGTATTTTTGTTTTTACTTCATTTATAACCACACCCGTCATCTATCGCTGTGTCTGCTTATTTATAACTTATAAGCTATAACGATACTCTACAGGTGATTAGTTTATAATTGGCTCCACACAATAGCTTCTCTCCACGACATATTTTAGCATCTATTATTGTATTTGGTTCGAATTAACACATCCATTAGTCATTACGAATAATATAAACTAATTTTAAATGATTGTAGCAAAAAAAAAAAAAAAAAAAATAGATAAATAATAAAACGAAACAGAAGTGTATAGATTAATGAAACAGTAGTAATGTCCATTATACCTATAGGTACATAATATAATTGTTGCTTGTACAGTTGTAGGTCATACTTTTGATTCAGTCAACTGTTATTCATATACAGGCAAGAGAGGCATCTACAACCCTATACTAATGTTTATTGTTATCCGAGTCATCAGCTCGTTATTGACCGGTTAATGTTATCGTTTAAAATCTACAATTGATCATATAATACTTTTTAACCTTAGGTATTTTAAAACTTAATTTGTGTGTGTTGAATACTCTGATTTATTTCGTGTATTGTAATTTGTAACTACTTTATTTCAAATCATTGTAAAAATACGTCTCAAGAAAGTAATTAATATCGATTATATGTTTATAATAGCGAAATGACTAATGGATAAACCCGATTTAAAAGAAATGTTAATGTAATAGAAATGATTTCAAGCGTACGACTCAACTACTGCAGCCACTGTTCAAGATAACAGTTTTTATTCACATGCTGATGTGAGTACGGGAATTTAGCCAAAAACATACTTTGCTACCTACAATATTGTATTCGAAGATTTACATATTATTCTACATAGTATATAATATTATTTCTGTGGACCTGTGGTGTAGCTTAAGGGGAGGGGAAGCATATCTGGGATTTTCCTAATAAGTTTGGTATGCTGATGTTGAGGGTATTATAATAAGTGCATACCTATAAGATTTTGCTGCAACTTTCATACAAATTAAGTATATGACTGTGCATTGTACCTACTTTGTTCACTGCAGAACATAAAAAGTATTTTTAAATGTATTTAAAATCTCGAAGAGAGGTATATGATACATCATAACACCCCACCATATCCGCTGCAGCACCCATCAAAATAAAGGTAATATAGGTTTTATGTTTTATATTATACGCGAATGGTCATGGGCGCAGTTACTGGTATGTAATGGTTTAATAATATTTATGTATAAGTAAATATTATTATAAGCACATACGTATAATATTGTGTCGATCGCGTGATAGATTTGCAAACGGGATCATGACTCATTGCGTTGAAATGCATTCACTAAGTATAGGTATTTTTTTTTTTATAATACTTATTGGTATATAGTAAACAGAGATCTACGAATCATCTCTACAGTGGCGAGTTTACGCGCGGATTTATGTTATAATATTGTGTTATCATAAAGCGACACTTCACAACCTATTAGGTATACGCACGGAAGTTTCAGTGTTTTGAACCTCGAATAGGAAGAAAACTTTAGCGATTTTTTTTCCGCGCGGGAATTCCGCTGTAATGCGTGTCCTGCAGTACCTAGTATTTAAATATACGAATTTCGATGTTGCAAAAATTCCGCCACGGAACGTCCGCTGCGGATATTCCGCAAGTGTGACACCGGCCTAAGAAGTATAAACTATAAGAACTACTTACTAAGAATTAAATCATTATCAGAATATTATGTTTAGGTCTACGAAAAACCGTACCTATACAACTGGATAATATGCTGAGACGGTACTTTACTTCGAAGCGCGAACAACAGTGGAGAAAACGACTTAATACTGCACACAGGTTAGGTCTCGCTACGTCCAGACTGTTCGATAAAGATTTATAATCGCTTCGTTACGACTTCCGGTCGGACTCGTTACCGTCATCGTCTGTTACATTTCGTCTAGCAGTGCGGTAGATTATTGCGAATTAAAACAATATTGTCAGCGCGTATTGTATATCAGCGTGGACAAGTCATAAAATGACGAGTCGCGGAATTGTTAAATAATGTGCTCCACTCGTCGCCGCACAAATCACTACCTACCGTTAGCATTGTCGACTGAATATAATATGATATTATTTTCACTTCGTAAAAAGATAAGGTTTTGTCTTTCAAAAAATAAACTGGCGCATGCAATAGTAATGTATATTGATACTTTAGATTACGCGAATTCAAGGCAGATCAAGTATATAATATTATGGTCGTTTGTCGGACGAGACGAGACCTCTTTACGAGTATATCATTAACATATAAAACGATTGGTGAAGACAAAGTTCAAATACACATTTTTCATTTCAACATTTCTTGCCATTTCGAAAATTATAATTCATAAAATATTACGAATTACCACCATACGTCTTAATACTTTATTATTCGACGAACGTTCTGTAATAATTGTAGATGAACCGTATAGGTAGTATATAATACCTACATAGTATGCTAAACGACAAAATTATACCGCAGGAAAACCGGTGTGTAAAGTCCGCGTTGGTTCCGAACGAAATCCTTATCACACGCGGATCTTAATCGTACATAATATTATTACCTATATATTGCGGATATTACATTTTACCATTCTCGATGATATTATGTATTAAAGTGTTACGCCTGAAAACAACGCGCACATTTTCGTCGACACCTCATCCGCCGTCGCACGAGGAATACGCGGTCCGTTCCACGGTGTTTCTTTTCACGCGGAGGGAGCCTGCGGCGGCGGCGGCGGTGGCGGGTCGGGCCGGGCGGAAGCGGTCGCGGAAATGTGTGCCACAACTTTCACGGAAGACCTACATACGCGGTCGTAGGTATACGTTTACGACATTGACTCGCGAGCCGCTTTCTTCGCCGCCGTTCTCATTCGAGTTTGTTGCCCCAGAAATATATTATTATAACGCGCCGCCGGTGATTCGAAGAGAGTATAATATAATATTATAATGTCGTATGCACACACCGCGGCCGCCGGTAATAATAATAATAATATAATATACACTGTGATAACGCGATAATAGGTTACCCGCCGCCGCCGGTGCAGTGCCAGTCAGTGGTGGGCGGACAACCGTAGTATTACAAGTCGCACGACGAGTTTTGACTGGTGGGAAATGGAGAACAAGCCCGCTAGACCACGACGTTTGCCATTGACATCGTAATAACGACGTATTATATTGATAATATATAATAACATTACACATATATTATTATATAGGAATCAGATACGAAGGGGCGACCAACCGACCTCATGCCGACGCGCGCGCGTTTGTTCCACTGGAGCCTCAGCGGTATGATTTATTATTCATCACCTATAATAGCCGCGATGTTGTTTTGTGCTACTTCCGTTTTCACTGGCCGCCGTTCAAGGTATATAGTGTTATTATCATACTGCACGCGAGTTTTTAGACGTATTATATCATATGATAGGAGGTACGTGCGATGTCTATATATAGGTTATATAGGTATACGCTCTGATTACATCCGAAGCTCTGGGTCTCGTTGACCTCCCGAAAAAAAGTTTTGTACTGCACCACTATATATCATACGCGTGTATAGGACTAAATAAATCGTTATTATTATTTATTATTTTACTCGTGGCGCGTTATCCGGATATGGAGACACGGAGAGAAAGCCAGTGTACACATATTTTCGGGGTTCGTTCAACTCAATATTGTGCAGGCTTCAGATGTACGCAAATGTCAAATGAAATTATCTATTTTAATTCAACTCGCAATAATTGAAATGTCAAAACTATCAAACCAAGAAACTATACTTCATCACGCGTTTCAAACTTAATATCCTATAAATGTTACTATCAGTTCAGCACTTTAAGTCCCAAGTGACGATCTACGGAGTACAGAGCTGAGCTCTTGATATCTATGTATTCCACATCGATATAATAATTTGATAATATTATATTATTATTATGTAAATATAAATTAGTCAGTGTGACTTTATATTAATCATAGACGAGATATATCCTTTAATTAGCATATTTTATTTATATAATATTAATATTTAATATTTATAATATTATATTATATTTATTTATTTTTAGTATAAAAAGAAATATACATGAAAGTAATAGCTGCATTGATTATATAATAGTTATTAAAATAATAATATCATCATAATGAATGGTAATAGGGTAGAATGTATATGACGCATATCATTTACTATAGGTAATTTAAATTTTACAAATCAATGATAGGTATTGTCTTTAACGAAACAAATTTAAAAATGTACCTATTAAAATACTGTGGATTTAAAAGTCATAGTAAATAGTAGCTAAAATGATTTAACTTACATAAAATATTAACTAATTAATTTAATTTGTTTTAAAATTATAAGATATCACTTAATGATATACAGTGGAGAATATTAATGAATTCGTTGCACTTATATATTTTTCTATTTTATATCGCATACAAATCCTAACTCTACTGATAAAAAATTAAATTTTTTAGGCAAAATACTAACATAGTATTATTTTAAAAAGCTGTTTTTTCCACTGGCAGCTTATAACTCTATTTTATTATGATATAATTTCTTTGAACTTTATATATGAGACGTAAATATACTATACAATAATGAGAAAAGAATAAAATATCATTTCGAATTTTTATTCACTTGAACGCGTTGCCCTACAGTTTCTTAAGCAAGTACCTAAGTCGATTCTCACGTCGAGCATATTATCTGCAACATGTACTGTTATGTTTAATTCGCGCTGCACGACCGATGTCAACTCATTCGAAAAACGATTTCCAACGTATAGGAGCCGTGATTCGACGTGTAGGTACGTAACACGACACACTTTTTATCATACGGACAGCAGTGAACCTGACATAAGCACGTGTCTTATACTTATTTATTTTTCTTTTAGTTTTCTAGCAAATACTGGGCCACACTGAGAAAAACTTAAAGTGAATGCCCAAAGGTATGAAACATATTATTACAGCCGTGGTATTGTAGATGATCAAAAATAAATTACATATTATTATAATTTTATCAAACAAAAATTAATAATTATTATTGATTATAACTATTAAACAAAAATATATAATTAATAATGACAAATACATTAATAATTGTGTATCATGTGCACTATAATAATGATAATATATTTTGAACAAAATTGTAAAGAAACCGTTCATTTTTTCAATTTTTCAACTTTATATAACGGTAAGAATAGTATTGGCATATTATAGTTTATTAATTGTGTATTGTGTGTTCGTGAAAAAACATATTGATTTCTATGTTTCTTGTACCAGTTGTACCTACTTGTTTTCAGCTGTCATCCAATAATATAGAAATTATATTTAACATGTTCATTGTAATATACTCATTACTCGGACTGATAAATTCAACAACGGGTTTTTAGGAAAAGAATATTAGAGTTTAAATATATGTATAATATATATTTATGAAACATAAAAATCATTGTATCATTTTTTTGTTGAATAATAGATAGGATAGTTTTTTAGAGCTATTCTTTGAACTGCAATGTTCCTGTATGTATTTAGTCATGTAAAAATATTTTTTTATACATTATATTATCTACTATTACATATACTTTCTATATTATAACAATTATAACATAGAAAGTATAAACTTTTTAAGCAAAATTAATTTATTTTATATAACTTATTATTCTTTAAGTAAAACAATAAAAATAATATTATTTATGATTATTATTATTATTTATAATATTATAAAAATCGATTACTATGTATTTAGATTTTAGTTAAAAAAAAAACCCATACAATTATGTCGTACATGAATTATATTATTACCCATTACAATATATATGTTACATAGTAAGTACTTTTATGTATCATAATCAAATGAGTTTGGTTACTAAAAATTAAATAAATCTGCACTTATTATAATATATGTATTATGTAATATGTATACTATTTTTCTCTAAAATACCAAGTCTATTTAAAATAATAAAAAGGAAACTATTTTTAATTGAATATATAATAATTGAACACTTATAATAGGAGAAGTTAGTTTTAAAATAGCCATATTTATTATTATTAATTATTATGTAATGAAAGTTCATCGAAATCAATTCACATTATTCTTTTTTTCTTTTTGTTTAGATACCAGCTAGTCGGATAACGCTGTTAGTTTTAAACAATTATCCGTTGTTAATATGCTTTATAAAAGTAAAATGCTTGAAATATAAGTAAAATAACATGTCATCTAATACGAGCTCACACGTCATTGTATCATTGTGCTATGTTTTGCTACATCAATAATGCCACAAGTGCCGACATTTGATTATAATAACTCTCGTAAACAATGGGAAACATTTTTATTTTATTTTTTCGACACTCGTGAGAACCGAAAGAAGACCTGACGGGAAGCAGTACGCCTCAGATCTAAATTATTTTTGGCAGCCAAGAATACACACGTACACGCATAAGGTAGGTCAACATAACATAATATATCATTATAAAATATTGCGATGCCCATTCGCTAACAGTAGGCATCACGAATATGGTGTAAATATTATAGCTCACGGGTGGTATAATGTACGTCATTATAGCGATATTATTGTAAAGAATATTACGTGGAAAACAGTGGCGGGTGATGGTTTGCCGTGTCTGCTAATCGTTCTCGGGTTCCGAATAATCGGAAAAACGAGGCCAAAAAGCCGTATGCGAACGGTGTACGCTTGGCTGCAGCTGTGTCGATAATATAATAATATTATACACAGACATCAGGCCCGATAACTTGTAACAACTTAACGTCTTAACAACAACTTTCGTGAAGGTGATGCAATACTATTATTTAGACGAAAGACCGGAAACTTATATTAAGTCGGAAAGTGGATTCAAAGTAATATTCGATCATACTGACTTAAACCTAGGTAAGTAATATAGTATAAGTCAGTTTGTGTGTGCGACACTCTTACAATCCTGGTTCAAAGATACCATATAGGACTCTGGAATACCAGGCACTTAGTGTGGGCTAAAACACTGAAACTCCTACCCTTTTCGTTTACAAAAAATAAAAAGATGTTCAATTACAATATGGTTTATCGTTTATGGTTACATTTAATATTTATAGTTTTGTACCGCTTAATAATGAAAAAAAATAGCTAAGACTAGCATAATATTTGTGTAATATTATATTTAACCTAATATGCAATTTTAAATTATGATGAACAAAATAATAATAAAGGCACCACTATTACCGCAGTAACAAATTCTATTATAATATATACTAAAATAAATTAAAAAATATTGTAGTAGATTTGTTATCTCACTCGATTACGTCATAAACTCTTAGTATATCTACTAATTATTGAGTATGTCAATATTATTACCTAATATTAATGAACATATTTAAATTTAAAAAAAAAATACGTTTTAAATAAATAATAATTTCAAAAATATTGGATATAGTTTAATAATTACACGGTAATACCACGGGCTACATAATATTGAATTACACACTCCCTTTTGCACTTAAGTATTTATAAAATATTTCGTTTTTAATTAAAAACAATAATTTATTACGAATTGATAATTAAGTAATTTTTCGTAGGTAATGCAGATATAATTTTTTTATTTTTGAAATTTCTCTTGGATGTGTGCATTAAAAAATATTTTATAGAAAGTGATGGGCCTCTTAAATCAATGGTAGCGTGCCCTCTCCTTAGTCCCACTTCATCCATGTTTGCACACGTGTGTATAGTAGGTTATACCTACCTACCTACATTTTTCGTTATTATTCGACGATTTCTATGTAATATCGGACGACGACCCCACTATACAGGATAAATATATTTATTTATGTAAGTTATTAAACATCGCAATTTTATACTATTGTGTTAATATTATTTTATTATGTCGGACGCGGAGAAAGCGGAACTGTAAGGTCATTAACACTCATCGGTGATGGTGACAGCCACGGCAAATCATTATCTCGAGTAGAAAAATATCGCTCGCGAATTTTTCGCTATGTCATTACCAATATACACGTGCCTCGCTGCATTTGTCCTCAGTCGAATTAACAACACCCACAAATTCCCCAATTGTTTACACTTATACGATATGTAACTCATAACTATATGATAATTTATCCGGAAATATTAAGCGTGAATCTAGAAATTTGAAATAAGGGGAAGCAATATTTTTTTCAGAAAAAATATCATTATAATTCTACTATGTAATAGATTATAAATTAGATTTTATGACAATATCAACAATTTTATTTATATTTAAATATATGGATTTTATTTTAAGACTTATCGACTATATATTATATAAATACATGACATATAATATATTTCCAAAGAAAGGCCAAAGCTCCTTTACCCTTCCCCCAACCCCCTTAATCTGTGTATGGAAAATATTGAATTAAATCATATAAATAGTTTTTGGGTGGTTTATGTTTCATGGTTGTGTTCATTTCCATTATCTAAAATCACATTAATAATAATAAATAACCATTTTATAATTTAATAATATTATATCATTGGATAATGAAATATAATTAAATACTAATTGGTTGATATTATAATATCACTGGTGAAATTTCAACTTTCGGGGTGCTAAGTCCACTATTATATATAATATACAGGCCTAATATACCGATTCATAATGATAAAGTATATGTATGTGTATTGGTACTAGGTAAGTTTCAGTAGGCTCAGCGCAGTCTGTCTTAATACCATATATTATTAGGTGTAAATATTTGCATACTAGTATTCGATATTTTGCTCATAACGTAAATCATAGTTATTATTCAATCATAGATACAAAATATTAGATAAATTGTTGTTGGCTAAAAAAAATATCTTTATCAGCTTTTATTACTCTTTGTGGGACTTTTTTAGTTCCACCAAATCCTTCTGTTAATATATTTTTTTCACTGCCTTTCAATTTTCTTGTTTTACAGACATATTGAGACCATTGTCACGCATTCACGCACATACAGTATTCTTGAATTCTTGGTACAGTATATAATTATGATATATCAAGAAACTTCGCCAACTTTTGCCTTGAGCCACCTTTACATCTTTTAAGAGCCTTTTACTATTTTCTTATATAATGTTCGAGTTTTCGGTCATCACTTTTATTTTATAACTTATTTCTATAAGTTTTTACTATGCATTCCGTGAATTTATGTTAGATATTGGAGTTTTAATTAGTAAATTAATAATTTTAATATGATGTGAGCTGCTAATAATATTATACATTAAATTTAATTTAATTACTCTTTACATATTTATATATTAAGTTTATAAATATTATATATTCTATAATTATTATAAAAATAATGTGAATCCGCCGAACAAGGCGATTTGGCGTATTGAATTTTTATAAAATAATATTTTATGTCAATTTGCCTCATCCCGTATTTTTTATGATAATATGTGATTCATTTAGGTTTTAAATTATTTTTCTAATAATATTGACAAACATAACATTAATCGTTTCATTATTATTTTTATATTGTTTTTTTATGAGTCATGGCTTGTGTCATACTCAAAATGTGTCGACATCATTAATTATTAAAACGAAAATGTCTTACGTCTGGTCTATATATAGATAGATAGATTAGGCTCTTATATAGAGCCTAATAAGTATAATAATCATCCTATACTAATCGACATTGATAATTAATTTCTAACGATAGCGACGAGTAAGTCGATAAACTGGAGCGCAGCAAAACCCAACATACCATATTAATAAATTAAATATTAGAAAAGATAGAAAAAAACAAGCGCTCAAAATAAGTAGATTTGTACGATAATCGTTACTATTTTCCAGACAGATAATTCGTATTGATTGTGTATATTTTGTGAAAATAATTAAATTGTTTGTATCATGTAAGTAATAGTAGTACCTAATACTAGTAGACAGTATGCATTGAGTATAATATTATGAATCTATGATATTATTATTATAATTTAGATTTTTAATTTTTATCATTGAATATGTGACTCCAAATTGTACGCACCAATATTGAAAGCCTACCTACTAATTGTTAGATAGTATTATAGCTCAGGATGTTTATTGCGTTTGTAGCTAACTTTATTTCAAGCAACTTATTCTCGGCGTTCATATTTTGCAAATGTACTGTTTCAACATCGCAAAAAACAAATACTGTTTACATTTATTTTTAGTCATTTTAATGAATAATTAATGATATTTTACTCAAAAAACCGTAATTATAAACATTTATATTATTCTTCCGGATTGGTACATACTACATGCTTTGTATATAATTATGAAAATTTAGTCAGACTTCCTACAAAAAAAATCAACCTTCAAAAAGTAAAAAGTGAAAAATTCAAATATACGTTTTTTTAGGAAAAAAAATTAATTTTAATTGAATTTGTTTTTTGTTAACTTTTCTAGTTCTACACATTCTGCATGCATACAAGCAGATATTTTAATACAAGATATTATTTTTAAATCGTAATTATTAAAAATATTTTCGTTCTATAATAAATTTATAATAATTAATAAAGTAATACAGTCATGAGTTAAGATTACATTTTTAAAGAACTCGTCCAATATGCATGGTCTTATAAACTATATATACTATTACTTGTAAATTTTAATAAACATACATTTAAGAACCAAAGTCCTCCAAAATATCCGCTTAAGTATAATAACAGTGCATTACATTTTAATTGCTCAAAAATATATAATTTTAATAAATTATAAAATACCGAAAATAATATATTCTTGTACAATGAATTAACATATATGTATAAATATTTTTAATGCTTTGAGGCTTAATTATTTAAACGAACCAAAGGTATTTATAAATATGTTTAACAAATGTATATTTTACTTAAGACGTCTGATATCCTGTCTTGTAACTGTATGGCCAATGAATTGGCATAGTGATCTAGCTACATCTCGTATTTGTGAGAGAACCATTGGATTTCGTCGGCTATTGTAGGCAGCATCATATCACAATGAATAGCCTGTTTCTTTCGAACTTGAAGACTACAGCGTGATAGTCCGAAGGACGATGTTTTGACAGCGTTGTGTTACATCGATGTTAGACATACTGGCACAACCCTACAGTTGAATGCCATAATTCCTAATAGGTTTTATAATAGCTATATACAGTAGACGTTTATTTTTGGTAGTTAATTTGGAGTGAAGTCCGACCAATCAGAATTAACATAATGAATATATTATTAGTTTGCTATCAAATATTTATAAGTATGCATTATATTTTTCGAAAGAATAATTTTAGCCACTAAAATCATAAGTTATAACATGCATGTATTATGTATGTTAATATTTAATTTTATAAATATTAAGTGTAGTATGCTATAATTATGGTGTAGGTATCAGTAAAGATTTTAAACCAATACCATCGGACATCGATAGCTCTATCTATATTTAAAATAATAAAATTTAATTTAATTTTAATGAAGCAAGTTTATTTTGAATTTTATTTAATATATTTTTTTATAATATTATTATGTATATTTTATTAAAATAATACGAATTTTCGTGACAAAAATTGAGTAATAAGCAAACTTTTTTTTGAATGTTAGGTATGCAGTATGCACGGTGCACGTGAGGTTGGATATGGTAAACCAATTAGCGGCAGTAGTGTTTAAGTATGTATTTTTTTCTTCAATCAATTATTGTTAATTCGTATTATGTACTAATTTTAATGTATATACCTTCGATAGAATACGGTAAAAAAAAAAATAACAAATTTAGCCCGACGGCGTTCAAAAAATAGTAAGTAAACTATTTTATAGCCACATAGTAACAAATTACGTATATCGTAATAATTGGCGAGGTCGCGTTTATTTATACATACGAAAAACACCGGTTAACTTTATTTCGAGATAAACTAGTATTATATTATTATTGGTATTGAAGTTTCAAGGGAAATACTGAAATTTGAATAACGACCGACACGCCGGACGGGTATGTCCTCACGAAACTGGTAGCAATAAACATTTGGTAAACATTACCTATTTTATCGAAAAACAGGGTCGATAATATAAGAATGGTTATATGTAATATATTATGTTTATATTATATCATTATAGTATTATGCGTACTACTTCTAATAATAATAATAAATATGGCTG
This sequence comes from Aphis craccivora, assembly GCA_009835225.1. Taxonomy (NCBI): domain Eukaryota; kingdom Metazoa; phylum Arthropoda; class Insecta; order Hemiptera; family Aphididae; genus Aphis; species Aphis craccivora. Next base: position 28,334 of record VUJU01002020.1, on the reverse strand, counting down.
TGTTGTACTATGACGAATTATTATTATTATTTTCAAGATGTATAAATCATTACGTAGCATAATATTTATTATTATTTTAATTGACGAATGGTCTAATCGTTGAAATTAAAACAAATTTACATACCTAACGTACTTGGCGAATTTGCGATTTTATCATTTACCTTTACACACCATCACGACTAAAACCTAATTCATTAATCTATCAATATACGAGTAAGTATATACTATACAGTGATTTAGTGGGTATAATGAATAATGATCATTTCCGCAAGAACGGCAATTGGTGCGACTATCTCTTTAAAAAGAGATCAATATTGTTCAATATTCGGCCAATAATAATTTGAATATGGTACTTGCACGAACAAATAGAAATAGAAATATGAAAATAATAGTTTGACATTATATGTACCTACCTACACTTCGCAGCTGATTTAGAATATTTGCAAGTAATAGTGATTAAAAATTGTCCATTATTATCAGTCGCCCGACAAAGTGTACTGATTTCAAAAACACTTATTGTTTTTACAAATTACATGATGTGACTATAGAAACTATATTTTATTTTTTTAATAAATTTTTCCCGTACGGAAAATTGTGTGCTACTTTAGAAAGGTAATTTTTTAGTGGAGCTTATGAATAGCTATTTTGTATTCATATACATATATATTTGTAGGTTTTTTTTGTTATTAGGTATAAGATATTTTTATTACGTAGGTATATATCATAATAATAAATAATAATTTATGGTTTTATAGTTTTACTGTAAAAGTACGTAACTTATCTATACATATAATAAAGAAAATAATGATTTCTCAAATTAAAATATAATATTAGTGGATGCATAAGAATAGTAATTTGTATTTTAGTAACCTTGGATATTTCAAATCATAACAACTATGGGTATAAATCTTATAAAAAAATTTAAAATATAACACAGTGATAAAATAGAAAAAAAATGTTCAATACATCAAAATTTACATCAATACTGCTATACAGTAAAAAATTGTTGACTAACAACTTTATAAGTTATTGAATTATTATCAAAAGAATAACATCCATATAGTTAACCTTGTTTAAAATCATTAAAAGAATTCAGTATTGATGATAAAATCTGACTGGTAGGTAAATATTATACCGATAAGTATGTGTATATACCTACTATGTATACAATGCGAGGGGGAAAATGATTTTTTAAAAAGTTTTACTTGGCTTAAAACTAATCAAAATTTATTTGATAACGGTTAGGTTTGTAAATTAGAATAAACCGTAGGTAACAATATTGATAATCAGTAAAAATGTGAGCATGTCTTCAGAATTTTTATATGTGCTGTCAAATTTTCACCGTAAATGCACCTTTTATTCTAAGGAGATCTTTAGAATCTATTCATACTGATCAAAGTAATACGTTTATGTCTGATAGATGAGAATGAGGAATATTAGATGAGGTTATTAATTTTAGGAACAAGTTTATACTTCTGATATATATTATGGTAATACTGTAAGACAGGATTGTGTGAAAATTTTGGAATTAATAAGCTTTAATAATCTGCACCAAAGTAGGTACCTATATAATATTATTTGCATTTTTTGATTAGTTTTATTGGTGGTGTACATTGAATATTGAAATAATAATTTATTTATGAAAGGCGTAATAAGTCACAATTTTTCTGACAATGGATTTTTTATAAAAAATACATACCATTTACTGCTTGAAAGGATTTAAATTCATTTATGCCAGTTTAAACATACATTTCTGTGCAGATAGACATAGCGTAGCAAGAATTTTGTTTTAGAGCAGCATGAGTTGTTTGTTTGTTGTATAGGTTTAACTAGGATCCCTAATACGTTTGGAATGCTGCAAAATATGTGGTAAGTGATATGGGCATGTACTATTTTATATATAATGTATGTGTCATGTGATGTAACACATTAGACTTTTGCAACAACCTTCGAACAAATATTACAATTTAAATACACGTCTTACATAATATGTGTATAAAACGCTGAAAGCATTTTTAAATTTTCTTGACGTTTTTCAGAGGGCTAAACTCATTTTGCAGAGTAGATGGATGGCTACGTCAATAAATTATATAGTGCCGAGTGCTGGTAAAATTATTTTTAAATTCCCTTTAGATGGGGGAGTTCCCCGTAAACTTAACTTCTTTTATTAGTAGCCGATTCCTGTTTTGAGAATATAATTTATATTTTGCTGCCAATAACTGCACGAACGAATGAGACCTATTGATTGCATGATGATTTTTCCATGAGGTATCTATCGATAGTTGGATACAGCAATAACCGGTCGCGATTTTCCATCGTCACTGTTGTTATGCAGTGACGGCTGATGAATGCGCAGTTTCGTTTATTTTCTCCTAAGTACCCATGTACACGGTTTAACACGGACTGTGTTACGCGACTAAAATCCGCATATTATTAAATATAGTCTGCAGCGGGGAAACGAATAATCGCCGCTACAAAAATCTCCGCCAATGGCGTTGAACAACGAGCGATGTGGAAATATTTCACGATAAATCATAATTAATAATAAATACGTGCTCTGTGTTTTTTACTCTATTCATTTTTGTTTTGCGCAATCCTTGCGCGTGCGTGCGGATTCTACGCGCCATTATAGTCGTGTCGTCGCGTACACCGGCGGACAAATGTTTGGAAAATAGGCGTACATTAAATAGATAAACACGATGCTATAACAGATAAATGATCGCTGCTACGTTGTATTATTATTGCCATTATTGTGATTATTATTATTTATTATCATCGTCATTAGGCTTGTGTGGATACATAGGTAGGTGTGCCGCACTTTTACAGCTGTGAACGTCACCTTCCCAGTTCGCGTTTGGGCAAGTCTTCCGTATACTATATACGAAACCACGAGCTAAGCTGATATATAACTATAATTATGTTTTAATCAAAAGTCAAACGCATCAAGTTACAAAGGATACAAGTAATACTGCGTACATTTTACCGGGTTTGATGATCGCCCGAGTCATCACCATCCTTAAACGTTGTTTAATAAGGATACTAATAATTAGAATAATTTGCATATCGTATTAAACGTCTTACAACGATATGAAACCTGAACAAGGTCAGTTTGAAAAATACACATGCAGCTAAAAATTTAAACTTTATATCAGGGGTGTTCAACCCGCGGCCCGCCGTGGTAAAATTATGTGCGGCCCTCGCTTCAATTTAAAAACATTAATTAATTGTAGATATATAATATAATATTAATATTACGAGAAAAAATTTGTTTTAAGAATTTAAACTACAAAATAATTAAACATCAAACAAAGATAATCTTTAATAATGTTTTATCTTTATTGGGTCCGATAGCAATATCTCGTGTCATTTATCAACAAATAATATTATTGTTGTACTTAATATAGAATATAATTTAACCATTAAATTTGAATGTATTATTATTAAAAAGTATGTGGCCCAGTCTTCACAAAATGTTGGAAACCCCTGCTTTATATGAATATTAGTCTATATTTTTTTTAAAAAATTAGCGAGTTGTATTCACATTGTTCAACTTTTTTTAAATTAAAGTAATAATAATATATGATATATAATAACAAATTACAACTTTAATAACACATTTCAAAATGTTAAGAACAAAAAGCTGTGTTCATAAAACAAGTAGTTGAAACACCTGAACTAGGTATTATAAGTTATGACGAACGGTACAAGGCAAAAAATGATGAAGTGTAAAGCACTGGCTAACTTATCATTTAAAATGTCTGTATATTTTGAATTAAATTGGGTAATAATATTCGAAATTAATGTTAACGAACGAGTATCTCCGAAATAATTGAAAGTTAAATTCGAAGAATTCACAATTCCAACTCCTGAGAATTCTTTCCGTCACTATAAATATTATATAGTATATTATAATAAATTCCTCTAATATATTTATATTTTATCTCTATTTCGAAAAGTCACGAACGACTTACTCAAAACTAAATCGATTCGCAGAACTTTGTTAGTTGGTTGTTAAAGGGGTTAGAGAAATGAAAATAGTCCTCATCCCTCTTAATAAAATATTTATTCTGAGTTACACCGGCGTGTACAATAATAAACACCTCGTTATGACGTATTGTCGACTTGACCTCAAAGCATTTTATTACATTTACGACGCAACGGATTACGATACGGAAATATTTGACTCTGTGCCCGTGGAATTTGCACAGCGGGGCGCCATTCGGACGGGTTCGTATTCGCATTGAAGATGACTACCGCCGTGACGACCAACGATTGCGTCATAAGTCATAACGAATTGGCCGCCACAGTTGTCTTTAATATAGTTAATAATAATAATCAAACTTTTAGAGTCTGTGAGTTGGGTGGAGAAATGAGTGTATTGGTTTTGTAATAATATATAAAACGGACCTTTTCATTTAATATTCTAGTTTTGCTCACGGTCGGTTTAGTATTATCACACCTGTTGTGAGCATTATTATTACTATTAATATTATTATGTCCGAATTATTCCATGTATTTATATACATATACATATATAATGTTTCACGCGTCGTATTATCTTCTTATTAAATAATTTTCGCGCAACGACGTCGTTAAACGGTCAGTATTTTATTTTCATCTCGAGATTATACACGCAATGTCGACTATATACGATATATACGACAATCTCGCAATATACTTCGAGGCTTCGAGCACATTTTGATATTTTTTATATTCTTTGATTTGAATGATTTTATTACACTGTGTTTTTATTAATTTTTTACTTATCATATTTTGTATTCCGTGTATAAGGGAAATTTATATTTTAAACTGAACTCGCGTGTCCATTATAAGCGTAATAATGAACTACGTTTCATCTTCATTTGTATAGTGTCATTAAAATTGTAATAATTAAGTAGTAACTTTGTGTATACGAGTATCTTACTATAGTAACCAATAATGTAGAAGTATAAAATTTGATATTCTTATCAAAGCATATTTATTTATTTCTTACTACCTATATCATTATAATAATAAATTATGGTTCAGATAGGTTAACTCTACACACACTTGTATGTAGGTATATTTTATACATATACATACCGAACTACTGATATTTACTCGAAACACTTTTCTGACATAACCGTTTGGGGGATGATGTGTTGTGCACCGACCATCGTTTGTACTTAATTTGTTTACCTACTTGTGTCAAAATATCGTCCATCGTTTGATGTTTGCACATTCACACAATAGAAGAGTGTATAAAAATATTAAAATTCATAATAAAAGTTGTAAGTTAAAAGAACATTTAACACCAAATTTAACTTATTAAACCATTTAAACCAATAAACTTTTTAAACTTTTTTGAACCATATTGTAATTATTAATTCACATGATAGAATAAGTATACCAACCTGTACATAAACATATAAAACTAAAAAATAAATTTATTTATTTATACAGTAGACAGTAGTCATAATTTTACATATTGCGATAAAAATGTAATGTCGGTTGTAATTACGAATCTCACTCGTACCCAAGTTCAAACGGAAATGCTTGCTCAGTATTTGAAAATCAAATATTATATGAACGTCAACATTTAGGCGTTGGTCGTTTGTGCATAACTAGGTATTGTTATAAAAAATGAAATAAAAAATAATGTGTAAATATGACTAGATTTGTTAATTATTGATCATTCACAAAAAAAATTTATAAAATTACAAGTTATAATTAATAATAAAATTTTAAAATAATAAATATAATTATCTAATAATATTATCTTATAGTTTGGCTAGATTCGTTAATTTTGCTAAACAAAAAAAAAAAAAAAAAAAATATGTAAAATTATTTCAAATATAAATCTTTTGGAACCTGAGATGTACTTGCGTTATGTTATTGGCGTCCGTCCTAAACCTAATACTCACTGTTGTACCTATACTTATTGTTAAAACACACCATATGGTATAAAGATGCGCCAACGATTAATTCCGCGGTAGGGAGGTATCTTGGACCTGTTTCATACTTTTAATCCCTTTCCGAAAACGTTAAAAAATGTATGATGACGTGTATACACCTTATTAACCTTTTTAATATGATAGTTATTATGGGACAGTAGTGATGATGTAGGGCGTAGGCGGTGCTCGATATGCTATAATTACGGCATTTTCGGCCGTTGTGCGCAATTTTCGCTTTCGTAGCCTGTCATAGTAGTATATCATGGTAGTATGTATATCAAACGCGCGTATTATACGTATTTTGATAATACCAACGGCAAGTCGAATTCGACTGCCGTCGCATATAATATCAATAATATCATATTATTATTATTATCTATTCACTATAATTCAGGTACCTACACTATACCTATATGGGTATCTATAATAGGTGGGTATATTATTATACTCGCGACAGGTTTACTCGGATCATGACGTAACCGCCCGCGGTTCGGTTACCACTACAGCCGGCGCGGCAGCGGTGAACGTGACATTGTCGTCCGCTCCGCAAACTGCATTATAATAATATAATATACATAACATTACAATATAATAACAACGCATAATATTGTATATATATACTTGAATTTACATGCATAATATTATTGTACACTTATACTAGGTATACATACACTTGGAGAGTGAGAGAGAGAGAGAGAGAGTAGAGGACAACACCCTCTGTCGGGAGCGCCGAGCGTTTTGTCGTCATTACGCAACGCCTCCGTACACGCGCCGCACCATTGACATTGACCACGGCGACGGCCTCGACGCGCGTAATAAGCGACCGTAATGTGGAAGTGCGACTACGTAATAATGCAACGCACGCTTTGTAATATAGCTGTCGTAGTAAGTCGGGTCGCAATCGCAAGTATGTACTGTATAGTATTATAATTATAGTAATTATAATAAAATATAACATATTATTATTAAGTATATATTAACATCACGCGGGTACGGCAAGTTGTAGCAATGAGCATACGAGCGCGAGCAAATCGCCTATACTAATATATTATATTTTTATATAGTATTCCGCGTTTGACAGTGTAGGTAATATAGTGCCTGTATATACGTCCTGTGCGGCGAACGTTGGGTGTATATTATTATTATTATTATTATTATTATTATGTTGGAGTCATACTGCAGACACGAATTTTTAAACGTGAAACACGCGCCCAGAGTAACCCGACGATCAGGGACTCGTAGAGTAGTGTAATAACGTTAAACGCAGTTATGTAATGAGTATTAATCCATAATGAGTAATCGTCCGTTTACCAAATCAGACGAATAATTTGGCGAGTGCCACAGATATACGTACGTGAGCGTACGGTATATTGCACATGATGATTTGCGAAGTATAGTTATATGATGCCCACCCATAGGCGTAGTTAGCGGGTGGCTTGGGGGGGGGCTTAGCCCCCCAGTTTGAATCATAGCCTTCCAAAAACTCATAAATGTCTCTTCCTGAAAGGGATAAAGCCCCCCAACAAATTTGACCACCTTACGCCTATGTGCCCACCACTAATTTTCAATATTCTTAAAGATCGTACTTAAGTTTTTCTAAATACTCAAGAATTAGTGTATACTACTTAAGAACTGATCCGTGGTGATAAAAACTTGTTTTTAAAATGAGAACCCACATTTCATTGTAATTTAAATTGTATTAAAAAAAAAAAATAAAATAGGTAGTAAAACTGAATTCGAAATATTTTTTCTTGCAGTACAAAATACTTGGGTCATACGAAGTATTCACTAACATAGGTATTCGTTAGTCCAAAGTACTGATTTTTTTTTCTCTATTAGTAGACACCAGTCGAAGAATTCAACGCAATACATCTGCACTACTTGTGACTTTTTTTATTTTAATTTAATGATATAATATTTAATGAAATAAATAATTTAAATTACAATCACAAAATATTAAAAACCGATGAAGTTTCTATGCTTATTTAGTTTGTTTTTAGTGTAGGTAGTTATACTTATACCGTCATTAAATAGATCACTAATTTATGTAAAGTGTTAAATTTGAATTCAACTATAAATCATTTCATAAATGAAAAACAATGCTAAGAGGAGATGGTGTGTTTCTATTTGTAAGGGCATTTTATAATTTATTTATGTTAGATATACCAAGTTGACTTAATTTTTATTAAACATTAGGTAACGCGGTCTAAAGTACAATAAAAACGATGTAAATAGGTCCATAAGTAGTTTAAAATTATTTTAAATATTTTTAAATATCAATATGCATATCAGCAAATAACTATATAATATGTCTATATAGTACTATACAATAATAACAAATGTAAAGTCTTTACGGTTAATAATTTCCGAATTTCGTTAGTTAAAACCTCAAATGTCTAAAAATGTCTCTTTTTGTCTTGTGATTAAGATGACGTTATTTAAATATGTGCTTTTTTTGTAAAAATCTTTGTTTTCCTCGAAGTTATTATACGATTTACAAAAACTTCAAAAATATAATCAAGTAATATTATCGTATTAAAAACAATTTAATAGAAAATTTCAATGTTAAAACACCCTGAGGGAATTCCAATTCGAAATTACACAATCTGGGGACCTAGGGTTGCGTAATATTTGCGAAGTTGGGACGGACTTGTAATTTGTATTAATACACGGATAATCGTATAATCATTAGAACATTCCAAGACATAATTTTTCCTCATATTTCTACTTAAAAATGTGTTATCGTGTACCTATACGTGTTACAGCTTTCAAAATAATTATTAATTATAGGAAATAGGTACATCAATTCATTTTAACATTTGAAATATTAAGGAATTTAATGGAAAGTATAATTTATTTTGGAATTCAAATTCTTAGAATTGGAAGATGAACATTGGCCCTCTGCAATCGGTTAAGCGTCTTAAGTTATTATATTACAAATTCCATTATTTAAATCCAAATAGTATTTCTGTGAACACTGAACAATGAATAATAAAACGTTCAATTTTAAACATTACGTTCTAAATAATACATTACAATAGAAATTTAAAAATGTGAACTTTTCGTAAAAAAAGACGTGGTCATTTAAATGTATGATAATTTTCAATAATTTCAAATAAAATTTAGTAAAAAAATTAATAAAATAAGTAGTTATTAACCATATTAAGTATTTTTCAATATTAGATTCTAAACATTTTTGGGAAAACGCAATATCTATACTAATATTCTAAATACATTCTGTATACTATAAACCTATTCATAAATTGCTCAAATTTTTTTTTGTGAAAGATGTCCTTATGATCCTCTTCCCTTAATATTATTTAAAAATTATACATGCTTATTGCTATAAGTAATTAGTTTAGTTGATATAAGGTTGGGATTTGGCAGAAATTCACAGATATTTACACTAATGTATAAAGTATATTAAATAAGACACCAGAAAGACCACGATCGTTTGACATGATGATAAGTAATTAAAATTCCAAAATAAAAACCCAGGTATTGGAATTTGAAAACCTCATTTACAATAACGCCCAATATTAACCCACATGAAATGAAGATATAATCGCATGTTGTTATCGAAGCTACAATAATAATATATTACTAATAAAAATGTTATCGTCATAATATCGTTATTGTAGTATCTGACGACGATATTCTTCCAAGGACGATTGAATGTGCGTCATTATCATTATATTAATCGTTTGTAGTATTCGCCGTTGTGAATCATAGATATATACAACAACCCATTTTTGTATATAATATCTATGTTGAGAATATATCATAATAATAATTTAATTAAGTCGTACATCTGTATACGAATTCTTGGAAAAACGATTTTGGCAGTTCTTCTACAAATAGAAATCACAGGATTCTTTATATTTTCTAATAGGGACTAGGGAGAAGGAAAAACAAAAAGTATAAATATTCTGTATTCCCCGTTTGCGGTTTTGCGGATGCCTACAATAATATACAAGTTTAAAAAGTTTGCAATTCGATAACTATGAGGATTTAGTAAATATTTTTTGATTAATTATAAAAGCAATTGGTTGTATTTTCAACTCCATAAAGAAATTGATGTAAAGGAATAAAAATATTTTATGAATTTAGTTAAGGTTAGATGTAAGCTGCATTTAATTTGAGGTTTATTGTTTAAGCTGACTTTTAAGTTAAGATATTTAAGTTTTTTAATTTTTATTTGAATAATATGTATAAAAAATTATCGTTATTGTGTAATGAAGCTTTATAATTCCCCTCTAAAGTTTTTCATACCGCAATATATAAATTATATAAATATTGAAAATACATAATCATAATTATTTTTTATAAGCATAAAAATACCAATAGGTATTTGCAAATTAATTTGGAGTTAACAGTGTATAATATATGATTATAACAAATTTAAATACCTAAGATTTAACTATACAACATAAAATCAATCATAAGTTTTTGCAGGCACGTTCATAAAAAAATTTACAATAATCAATATTTATCAATGAATATCAATGATGATATAAATAAACTAGATAACTATTAATTTTCGGGGGGCCGAGGGTTAAACCCCCAAACCCCCCCTTGCATTTTTTATACTATAAAGTAAAAAAAAAAAAAAATCATAGTGTAAATGTACATACATTTTTAATTTTTATGGTGATTGTTTCAAAAGCATAATAATGATTTATTCATTAAATATTTGTATTATCTTTTTATTATTCAAATCATATGAATCGTAAAAAGCTAAAATATTTAACTTTCACACAGGTTATCATTTTCTACAAATATTGAAATTTTGAAAATACTCAGATTAGTTTATTGTTATTTAAACATTAAACCATGAACCTATAATTACATCGTTCTACAGTGCATAGATTTATACATATAGGTACCCAAGTTAATGACAGCTAGTAATATTATATGGAATAATATTTTACCTATAGGCTATAGGTACTTAATTATTATATACTGGTAAAAAATGCTATTTGATTTTATTAAAAAATATTCAACTTACTGCAGTATGTCTGTATTAATGCGTTACTATATTCTATAAAATAATTACAAATATAAGTATATTATAATAAAATATTTTTAGAAAAAAATTGCATACAAGCCGTCGTTTTTCGTATGTAATGAATGTTGTATAATATATTATATAGACATCTATTACATCTATTACAAGTAGGTACATAACAGAGTGACTTCACCGATTTTATTTTTATGATCTTGACTTTTTTATAACATAAAATTCTGTATTTTTTATGCTGACTTTTCAATCAAATAAGCATGTGATGTATTTACATCAGTTATCAAAGTAAATACGTACCTATATATATTCTATACTACTTAAAGATGTATTTAAAGTTTTGATACTCTGTGTTAAGTTTTTATGCCACTTTTGTAACCCTTCTCTCTTTAAAAAACAACATATCACCTAAATTTACTCACCTAAAAATATGTCAAATCTTCAGCTATCTTTGTTTTCAAATAATCGCTTAATTTATGAAATAGAAACAGGAGTTTTTTTTTTAACATTTTTTTTTTTTGCTCATCTACCTATATTAGGGCTATGTTTCTTGAAGCTCTATCATTACTAAGTTGATATCACAACTTCGTCGATTGTCGTATTTTGTTATATCGTGTTCGAAAGTTTAGCTTTGGCCAACTCTGGTCCAATTGATCATGGTTAATAAATGATACCTTAAAAATTATAATATGATAAGAGTCATACGACACGATAGAAACGACGTAGGTAACTGTATAGCACCGCTTATAACACTGCGTCATTATATAATGCTATTGTTTTATAATAATATTTTAAAAAATATATTAAAGAGTACCTATCAATCCAGGTTAAAACCATGATTTGTTTAGTTTAAATTTGATCTCATCCTCAATAGTTAAAAATTGAGTTTATGACCGTAAGGTACACATTTTATTCACCTTAGAAACATAAACATACAACATCAAAAATAATTGTTGCACTCGTATCCACCATCGTTAAAATATAGACTATTCTGACCAGATCGATTACATTTTTACGAGTAGTAAGGGAACTTAATATTATGTGCCGCCTCTTTCACCCACCTGGTTGGTAGCTATACTTGTAGGTATATTGGTCAAATACTCAGATTATGTATGGTTTTCATCTATCATAGTATAACTTAGCCAAGGATGAGCATTTATGAATTAAAAATTAGAACTAAGATAAAATATTATAAAATTACAAATCGCATAATTTTTTTTTATTGACCCTGAACTTTTAGTTACTTTAGTAACTTTTAGTAGCTGAACAGTTACTTTTTAATTCACCACGGCGTTCTTATGAATATTTTTTTTTCAAATAAATACACCATAAATCCTTAAAAAAACCTTATAAAACTTATAAAAACCTATATGGTTATATACTAACTTTGGCTCAAAGCAGGTAACGTATTTTTACAAATTTAATAATCTTATGTCTGATAAAAAACAACAAATATAAACTTTTCTGACTAAAACTAAAAGTGAGATATCTAGTTATGCGCCAACGATAACAACGACCACATGTAGGTTTAGTCGGTACATTATCATTATAATGTAACCATAACGACTGACACGCGCGTACGTGTTCGCTGTCCATTTTTCAAGTTCACCCTGTAATAATAATAATAATAATATACCGTTTACAGATTTTTGGAGAAAGCGCGTTTGCTCGAACGACCGCGCGTGCTGTCCGGCTCACGACCACAGCGGACCGCTATTACGATGCCAACGTAAAGTGTATTACAATAATATGTAATGTATATTATATTACTTTCCTTCTATACATAACAATATCATTATTGCCCGTTTATGCTACGACAATATTACGAAGTCGAGGGTCGACCGCTTTTAGACGCGAGGTCAAAATTTGAAATGTCCGACACCCGGATGTTCCGTAAACGTCGCACAGGATAACTGTAAACCCATAACATACACACTCGTATTTAATGTATAGGCATACGTTGCTATAATAATATCATAATATACTGCGGGAACAATACACGTTATGTGTTACAACGCGGCAGTAACATTAATAACAATAATAATAATAATAATAATAATATACGAATAATAATTACCACCACACTACAATAACAGTCGTATATATTATATTGATAAGTACCCTGCAATAAAATATCGTATAAGTATATCGTGTGTGTAGGTACCTATACATTACTGTTGCAGTAATATTATTATCATTATTATCTACACGTAGGTATCCACTTAGTACACGCCTATAATACTATTATTATTGTGATTATTTTAACCCGCGGTGTTGGCTGGTTTTTTAACATAATTTTTCGTCAATTTGTGACGACGATTTCGTCATAATGCAACAATGTCGTGTAGATATGTAATCACAGTGACGCCATATTCTATAATTATTAATTATTATATATTATTATCATTAGGATTCAGGACTTACAGCATCTAAAATCATGACTTAAAAAGCATTTAGAAAATAATTAAAGAAAAGTAACCTCCGCTCTTCTTCTTAAAAGAATATCATCAAATAAATAAATCAAACAATGACAATATCCTAAGTCACAAATTTGGTGCACATTAGTCGCTTACACGACGAGGGAAAATAGTTGTAAACAATATAAAACAGAAATATTGTTCAACAATATTAAAATATAACAATGTGAAATATTCTACAATTATTATTATTGGTCGTAATTTATTTTTGTTCTAACTCATCACAATAAAATGTAGGTAGTCTACAATCTACAATCTACATCATACGTGTGTATATATTTATAATACGTTCCATTTCGACATTCGTGAGGTAGACTTGCAGAAAGAGACATCTCAAACGTTTTGGTAAGATTTCACGCCCGAGTTGAAATGATTTGCCCCTTCGGTGATTCCTATACGTACACAAGTTATATATTATGATAACCTGTAATTTCGAAAGAGATTTACCGAGTTGGGTTCATTGTCCCGAACAGATGATACAGGAACGGGATCCGGCGTGTGGTAATATATGATATTACTATATGTAGGTAGGTATATTATATACTGATTGTTTCGCATGAATCTACATTGGGGCGGGTCCATACGAATATTATATTATACCTAATAATCGTATAAATTATTATTTCATAGAGCTTAATATTATTTATTTTTTTTTTTTTGCTATTATTTATTTTTCTATTCTATTCTTATCATTGCAAATTATTGTCATACAGTATTAAATACAAAATTTTAAACATGAAATAATACCTATACTGGCTATACTTACTACAGAAATTAAATAACTCTTTTATTTTATGTCCAGTTGTCTAATCGTTTAAGCGAGTAACTGATTAACTAGTATAAGTAGAGTAACTTCTAAAATCTTGACAGCACACGCATAGAACTATATATAGAAACAGCTCAAAAATATACAGAGCATATATAATTAATAGTTAGAGCTTAGAGAAATATACACATGTCAATGTAAACGTCAACCATATAATGTTTTCGGCGATAGCAGAAACCGAAAAGAAGGCGATCGATATGTGTATTAATATATTTTGCGGATATAATATAATGAACACTGTTTGGTTTTATATACTTTTATGTGGAACAGTGATGAACGGTGCAAACGTCGTTTTGTGGAAAATCTGAGAGACACTATTATATTATGATGTAATACTATAATATACAATGTGTACTAAGTAATTCAGGTGTGTATAAAAATAATTAGGAAGATTATATTTTGTCATCGTGAAATTATTTTTGCTCCCGACTTATATAGGCTTTTCGACTTTTCGCGTAAAGAAAATCAATTAACAAAAAAATAATAACGATCAAATTTAACATTTAATATTTGTAATCATTTATAATGATAACGTCATATCGAACGCATTAATGATGATCTCTTCAATAAACGCACTACCCCCAGCTATAATGCTGTGACATCATCGGATATAGATCGATGAGCCTAGACAAAATATGATGATTTATCATATTATTGTAGTAATATTAACCACAGTGTATATAGGCCATAGGTACACTTTAAATTATTCACGATCCCGAAACCGCATATAAACCTACTGCAGCAGACGTTATAATGTAACATCATATAATTTAATGTGTGTCAGGTTATGAAAAAAGACTACGTGTGTGTATTAGGATACTATTATATTATTATTATTGTCGTTATATTATATTATGTAGGTCACGAGCACAGCTGGTCGGAAAAGTAATAATGAACGTTGTATATTATATTGTTATGTACGTCCAGTGTCCGGTGACCGATAGTGTCTGCTGGTATAGCAATACAGGGCGTTTCCTAGTTGTCAGTATACTAACTTCGAGAATGATTAGGTTTTTTACGAATAATGGATATTTAACTGCATTTACGTTAGCGATCTTATATTTTAGTTTTAGACATAAAAATGAAACAACTAAACACCCAACCTTATTTTTATTTGCTTTTAAGCCACCATAAGAAAATTACGCTTTATAGTTATAGGAACTTAGAATAAAAAATTGAATAGAATGGTCAAAAACTTGCTAATTATTATGTTTTTTTTAGCACAACCATTGAAGAAGTAGTGGAAATCACTAAAAATACCTTCGTAAAAGTCTCTAATTTTGAGTTAAAAAAAAAAAAAATAGATAGAAGAAGTAGGTATTTGCATTTAAACCAATAATGTATTAACCATGTTATAAACGAGTTTAAAAATTACAGATATTTAAAAGAACATTAATAAAATAATCGAATTAATAAAAACACAATTAATATACCATTAGTCATTAGCCCACTATCTTTATGGAATACGCATACTTAACAATCGAATTCTATTATTCTTTAGATTTTTTTTTTATCAAATGGCCAATACTTATGAGCGATTTCAAAGAACCGAATATAAGCTGATAACTAAAATAAATTTAACAAACACGTGTATGAAATAGCAATATAGAAGATTGCGTTTTAATAATTGATAAATATAGATAGATACGATAGATAAATAACTATAATACCAACAGAAATATGAAAAGAAACTATTTTTTTGGTTTTTTGCCCAACAAATAATGTTAATTAATATTTTATGAATTCAATTTTCAATGTATAAAAATTAAAACTATAGGAAAGCCGTTCGCAGTAAAATAATAAAATAATTTAATCTGAATATTGTATGCATAACTAATATTTAAGAAGACACACACAACGTGTATCACAAAATGCCTACCAATATAGATAAATAATGGAAAACTATTGACAAAAGTAAAACGCATTAATGTAAGCCAGGGTCTTTATAGTATGTACGAAATCTACTACCCATTACAGCTTGACAAGTATGCATTTTTTAGGTTACAGTAGTTACACAAAAAATACGAAATGTGAATATTTGAAAGACTAACGGAGCGAAAGACTGATTTTGACAATCGGATAAAGTGTAAAATAAATCCTGCAGAATAAAGGTCCATTTAATAAAAGGTGTGCACATTTATTTTCTATGAGCGCGAAATAAATTTGAACAAAGTATTCGTATTCAATAGCGTTTAACTGTTTAAGGGACGATTTTGTGAATATTTCAAGCGTAAAATGATCAAAAAATGATTTTGGTTCCGGATCGATGACGGAAAAACAGTCACAATAGTCAATAGTTGTTTTAAAGGCATTGGTACGGAGTTCAAAAGAAACATCTACAACAACTGGCACCCGTTCAATTTAATTGATCATGTAAAAAAACTAATAACATGATGTAACGGTGTCTTATAAACAATCACAACGTGCAAAACGTCGTTTAGGTACCAATGTTTTAGCGTAAAATGATTCAATTTTAATTTTTAACGTATAAGAAACATGACGTATGTAAATTAAACAGGGCGTTATATGACAACACT
This sequence comes from Aphis craccivora, assembly GCA_009835225.1. Lineage (NCBI taxonomy): Eukaryota > Metazoa > Arthropoda > Insecta > Hemiptera > Aphididae > Aphis > Aphis craccivora. Next base: position 11,541 of record VUJU01002020.1, on the reverse strand, counting down.
ATATGGTTATTACAAGAAACAATTTTTTACCGAATCGTATAAATTAGAAAGTATTGTTTTCTGTCGGTTATGCTTGAACAGTTTCTAGAGAAATTACAAAATAATTTTTATGATAACCAAAATTTTAACTCTATTAAGATAGCTATGATACATTGATAACTCAAAATTGGTATTACCTTATGTCTATTATTTATTTTTTAAATAATATATTATTAATAGTAGTAAATATATGTATTTCAAGGTAATAATAAGTGATTATTATGAAGTCTTTTTCGGTATACATATAGACGAAAAATACTTTTTTGTTAAAAGATCAAAAATTATACTTGTGTTGTAGGAGTATAAAAATGCTATAGAATTATGGCATATCATTAGCAAATATGAAGGAGTAGAACAAAAATAAGTGGGCGTTGTGTTAAAAACATTTTTTAAGTGTCTATTTTGTTGTTATTTAAACCGTTACAAAATAATAATAATAATAATAAACAAAATAAACATATTCCAAAAAAATTCTAAATGTATGTAATATGTTTACCTATTAATTCCCTTTCATAGATTAATAGATTTTATAATAAAGATTATTAATTTCATTCAAATTTTTTTTCATAAAAAGTAACATATTTTATTAATAATTCAATTTAATCACATTAACTTTGAGAAAAAGTAGTAAATTATCGTCTTTTTGGATAGTTTTCCTTCAAATCCATTAAACATAATAATAATTATAACTATGTGTAGTCATATATTGTTACATTACCCATCACCCATAAAGTATCTTATAAACTACCGGAAACTAATCTGTTTAATAACCTACCTCGCTGTACGTTTCGATTGCTGCAAAAACCGGTAAGATATAATATGATGACGGCAGTTGACCTTTTTTGTATAGTTTTTTTTTTTTTTTTTTAAAAATATGTATATTTTAGCACTGGATGCCACCATTCTTTTGTGTTTTGATATTGTTATTATTGAAATGGTATAAGTTGCAATTCCTGGTCATCTTTACCATGAGTGTAAACATATTATATGTTTTTTTTTTGAGAAACTAGTTTTAGTACGTACAACGTACTTCACGTAACCTATCTAAGAGATAAAAAATAATACCACATTCAATAAAATTTTTGTCATTACCTACCTCCACAAAATTATATACCTTGGATTTTTGTCTAATATACAGATTTTCAGACAGTACCCGCCCCAACTGCGGTAAATCGGTCACTCAATCTCTAATATGATATTTTACGCATACATATACACATGTGCTTTATTTTTCATCTCCACGTCTTTACACACTTGTGTTCCGCACGTCACAGTATTCACATCGCGTTATTGTGATTTTTAATCAGTTGGAGCTATCCAGGATAAGTTTGAAAACTAACAATTTAACACTTTGTGTCAAAATTATAAATTTCAAATCAAATTATAGTCATAGATTCTGAGATTCTTTTAATTTGTAAGCTCGATTAAAATGAACGGAAGTTAATATCCAAATGGTCCTCCTCTTATTTTCTTAAATTATAAATAGGTACCTCACACTAATCCACGTATAAATACAGTAAAAACTCAATTATATATTTACAAATATTGAGAATAAAAGCTTTAAATATCCATCAAAGCAGTATTAAAATAAGCACCAAAAATGAAATGAAAAATGAACACTGTTAAAAGATTGATTGTGATTTTTGTAGGTTTAAGTATATTTTTGAACGAACACAATTACATTTATATAAGCACAGTTACCTAACATAAATTATTAATCAAATAAAAAATTATTTTTACATTAAATAACTCCTATAATATATAGTGATACTCACAAATAAAGAAGCATTTCTTATAAATAGGTATGACTATATAGTACTATAAAGTATTGCTCATTGCAATATAATATACCTGAAGCGTCGGTACTATTAGGTGTAGCTCCAATAGTGAGCCCTTTGCGGTCAAAAACATAAGCTTAAATGCAGAAAACAAAAATTTAATGTCACACGCAAGATGTGATATGGCAATGTTTAAATATAAAAGACATGGCGTCGGGTTATCATGCACGCGCGTGCATACGATTTAACTCGTGATATATCATCAAAACTCGATAGTAATATTATGTTCACATATTATTATAATATGTTTAACAATGATCATTAATACTCGTTCAATAGAACAGAGTTTAACTATCGAATTTATTTAATGTATAAAAATAGACGATTAACATAAAATATGCATTTATACATTATACAGTAAGTTTATATGCATATTATAATCTATGGTATAATAATAAGTATTAATTTATTAAGTATCGGCTCAAACATACAACGCAGATTATTTGCCAAATAGTTTTTAACGCCACCATTAACCGAATTTCTGCAATACGATATACTGCATAATATATGGTATATATTATAATGTTTTTATTATTTTTTTTTTAAATTATTTTTTAGCAAACGGCTCCCAAATTACAAGTTTTCGTTGACCTACATTTTACAAAATAAATACACAGAATAAAAATTTATATTAAAGTAGGTACGCATGTAGTTATGCATGCATGTATGTAGGTTTATTTGACATGTATAATATCTCTCACTATACACACTGTACACGATTAATATAATAAAATATTGTAATATTATGTATAGTAGTAATTTAATACACATATTATAAACCTGCATATGTTTTGGCCTGTTGTACAAACGATCGATATAAGACAGATATGTAGGTACTTAAAAAGTTAAAATTGTTAAAATTATAGTTAAAAATTCTTTACACACCTAAACGCTATACGATATCCACACATAAAATAAACATTTCATTTGTCAGAGTTATCTTCAATGTTTTACCATTCACCACCTCTTTGGTATACGATTCGATGCAGGGGCGGATTTAAGTATGTGGTATATGGCTCGTGTGTGGAATACATTGTGGGGGGCCCCTTATACATAAAAAAGAAAATGTAGTTTTTTACTTATTAAAATATCATAAAACTGTGGAGACCCCTGAGCTGCAGCCCACTCAGCCCTCCCCTAAATCTGGTCCTGATTCGATGTATGTTCTATAAAACTCGTCGTCACGTGATGCTATAAGTTCAAAATTATAATTCGTGTTAATTTAATTAATAAGTTCAAATATAACTCGTATTTGATCTTAACAAATGCATTATTTTTTTATACTTAAGTCTGTATCAAATATGCACATGCTTAGTACGTCTTATTATTGTACCTGTATAGTGTATAAGACATTAGTAGTAAATCACGTGGTTCTGCGTAGTATTTTTATGCAAATCTTCATGTAATATCTTTGAACATAAACTGTGGCATTTGCATTGATAAGTAATACTCTGATGAACCAGACTTTACTGCGAATTTGGCAAAAATATAGAATCAAGTTTTGGATTTTTGCCAAACAGTATCACTACACCTGCAGTTGCTAGTCTCATATACCTCATTGCGTCTCAACGCAACATAAAGTACCAACACATCCCGTTATTGATTTTCAGCCGTCGCGGAGAAAAAAGCGTAGCTTAAATTGAATCGATCTCTGGCGCAAAAGAAACGAGTACAACACAAAATGTTAGAGCGCTAAGTGCAATAAAACTAAGTACCTACTGTTAATACATGACGTAAAAAAAAAAATGAATATTTTTAAAAGCTTTTCGGTCCTATAAACGCATTAAATAATACACCTGAGACCACTGCAGAACCCGCATAGCGACTGATAATAATATAATGTATTGAAGCTATAATCATTTATTAAATAACGGTTTTAAAGATATTTTATTATAATATAACACCCACCTTGCATTAATCACGGTGTAAAATAACTATGCAAGCTGCATGGCCTACAACTACACAAACACATTGATTAACATAAATAACATTATAATGTTCTAAATTTAAACTTTATATATAGATTACATTGCCTATCTTATAACATGTTTTAAAGATTACATAATATTATAATATTATCATAATGACACTAGACACTCGAAACTGCAGCGTGATCTTGTGAGTTTTTTGATATATTTTTATATTTGTTCTCGACGTAGAGTTTTTTCCTTTCCGCCAACGATTTCCGTAAAAATACACAATAAGTATCATGTTATGTGTTATATTATGGTCGTGCGTTTTAATAATATTATTATGTGTTACCTACGCATTTTACACAGACAAATTCCGGAAGCAAACATTTATATAGCATTTGGTACACGCTGTATAACCTAAACATGTACGAGAATCAGAGTATGTATGTATTCGAGTATATATTTTTACATACATGAATCTAAATATATATAAATACATAAATATAACACATAATATATATATATTGTAAAAACAGGTTTGAAATTCGGATATTGACCTTCGACTGCGGTCCGTGTTAAATTTGTTGTCGGCGACAACGACTGCAAAGCGGTGGTGGTGCGCAGGACAACACGAACGTGTACGTCCCCCAAACCGCATTTATAATATTTATGTAATATAATAACAGACCAAGAAAAAAAATTACGCGCATTACGTAAATAGCGTATTACTAAGGAAAAAACTTAAAAGACACGTTTTTTACAGAGAACCGACTGACAAAGAGTATTAATATTATTTATCGCGATTTTATTTATATCGCAGTGGTCGAAATTCGTTTGGACGTCGATAATAATAATAATATAAGCTCGTAATAATTACAAATCTTATAATAATAATCGATGTCGACGTTTAACAGTCTGCATCACAGTTGAACAATTTTAATTAAAAAAAAAAATAATAATAATAAAATAAACTCAACTTGACGAGCATAAAAAAGCCGCTTCATACTTGGTTTTTTAATCCTGTTACCTATACCTAATCACAATGTTTTGAGATATGATGTAGACGGTAGTCCCACAATTTATTTTGTCCTTAAATCCCAAAAACACATTTTAAGCTTATAGCATATAATTTTATTACATTTTTAATCATTTAATAAATATTTTTATTAAGAATACGACCATCGAGATTTTTCAAAAATAAAAAGTGGGCCACTGCCTAAAATGGATGAAGACCTTTGATTTACAAGGCACAAACAAAAACAAATCCAGGGGGGGGGAGGGTAGGTAGGTACCTAATTTGAAACTAACACTACATTTCTTTAGAAAAATTGTATACATATATATACTTTTAATATATACTTATTGTGTCATAACATGAAAATAAACAATAAATAAATGTAGTATTCAATTTACAAATTTAAATCGGGAAGGGGGGCTTAAACTCCTAAAAACCTCACGTAGGTATATAGTATCTGGACTTTATATAGTCGAGACTCGAGACAACTTAATGCTAAGTTAAGGCAATACTTTTAATTAAGTTGTACATTTTTAAAATATGATACAGTATGTTTTATAACGATAGCAACCATTAAAATTAGTGCTTATAAAAATATTATTTAAACAAATAAGAATATAATATATAAAAATCAAAAATACAATAATGTTAAAATATCATATTAATATGTCATGTCTTGTCTAAAATGTTAATGCCCAAAATAATTAAAAGCACAAAACGACTTCAGCCGTTTTTTTTATCCTTTGACTTATTCGAAACTCCGTATGTTTCTACTGTATTCAAAAGGGTTCATTTGAATTTAGTCTGTCTTGATGTCACGTTGCAACACGTGCAAGCGACACCAAAACATATTGATTAAGTGGTTCGATAATATCTGAGTAATCGAATATTGATTTTAGTGTTTGTTATTATTTATTACTTATTTTATTACCATACCGTATTATATTATTTTACACACAGCATTGTATATACTCATAAATTTAATGTTAAACTGTAATATGAAAGTACTCAGTTGAATATATAGTTATAAGTACTATAATAGTTACAGTTAATAACGTACTCTACACTCGTACAATTATATCAGTCGTTCAAGTGTGTGTATCTATGATAAAAAAAAAATAATAATAAAATAACCAAATATTTTAAATTATATACCTAAATAATTATAGTATTAATCTATCTTTTATTAAAATAGTTATAATATAAAATCGTACTATTCCTTAACGTACGTAATCTATAGTATAGATTCTATACTGTCTTATTATTTCAGTGTGAAATGTAAATTTTTAAACACCCCCAACGTCACATCATATGAAAACGTTATAAATTATTGGCATATGATTTGAAGAAATTACTGCGTGTAGCATACTCACAATAGAATGCAATAATTTTTAATTTATATATTTTATGACGTACAACTTCATCACTATCCTGTGCAGAGATGAAGAAGCGATACAAATGAGTGGTCAACAGCAGTTACGATATCTATGTTTATCGTTCCCGTATTTTATAGTTGAAACTTGAAAGTAAAATAAGAAATAAGAAATGTCAAAGTCGAGTTTATAATTATTGTCAACTTACTGTATGTTAACTAATTTTATTATACTGAGATTAGAAGTAGGTAGAATTATTGCTAATGTTTTATGTGCTGAACTTATTTCTGTATAAGGATTATACGTACTAGGTAGGTATGATGATTTATTAGTTATTACGAAATTGAATTTCAACTAAATTAATTTAAAACTACAAATGATTTTAAAATAGTATGTAAATAAATGCGTATTATATGGCAGTATGTTATAATTTATGTTTATGTAAACGCCATTGAAATAATATATTCTTATGAATTAACTAGGAATGAAATATCCATGTCATATTTTTTATGGTATTAAATCTAAATAGTGTTTTTATTTTTTATTTTTTAATTTTGCTATAACTTATGTTGACATCCCTAATAAATTTGTAGCTGGCAGCCACTGTAGTAACTCTATACATATATAGGTACTATGAGGCAAATAAATCCATATGCTTACAAGTAAATAAGTCTATACTTTTGTTTTGTTTGTTTGGTATAATTGTGTATAATTTATAACCAACTTTATATCAAAAGGTAAAATTTTTCCAACCATGCATTTTGTCATTTAATTTCATTGTATAGTATTAAAAAAATACACAGCAATAATGTACACAGCGCTGAGTGTTGTATTTAGAACTGCATTTTTGAGGGAGAATTAAATGTTTTTATAAAATAAACAATACCTATTATTGGGACGCAGACGAGACAATAATGCGAAAACGACGATTTATTGGAAATACTCAAACACCCATAAGCCAAAGTACCAACATAAGATTATGTTCAGCTGTATCATTTAACATTTATAATTTGGATTATATAAAACAATATTACAATATTTTGATTTATTTTATTATGATGGACAATTTTCTATACTTAAATTAAGTATGAATAGAATAGGTATAATTAATTTTAGTTTTTCGTTATTATTGACTAAAAATATACATCTCATTATAGATTAATTTTTTCAAAGATTTTGATGAGGGAAAATTGTTTCTGCCAACAGTCAGTAAAGAAAAATACATATTCCAGTTCGATAAAACCTTATAGGTACATATAATTTAAAATATTAGAGCTGTAAACATTTTAACAAAAATGTATAAGTGATATAATAGTATATTGCTTCACTTTGAAATATAAAAAATAACAAAATTGTATCAAATCTGAGTAAGAAAAAAATCGTCCACAACCCATTTTTATCAAGCTTAAAAGTTAAACAGTTGTTACAGATACCTATCTACGATATGATAGATAGCGAGATACGAAGTGAATAACGATGGTTATTGGTAATTAACACTGATAAATAAATGTTAACCCTTCAAAGACTAGTGAAAGACTATCAATGACGTACGTCGAAACTGCTTGTCATTATTTCACTCATCGCGAGTCAAAGGTGCACCATAATATGTTCACAGTGCACGTGCTGTGTAATGTAACAATTAATCAAAATAACGCCTCGCGCAGTGGAAAAATGTTCATATTTTTTCCGCCCATTTTCGAACAGAAAAATATAAATGAAAATTAATGTCGCGTCGTCGGCAGCAAATCGCTCATATATTATATTGTTATGCGTGCGGTCGAGAGACGTTTATTATGTGTTATTCGAATGCATAGTGTAATATTTCATAACACGATATTATGTATACAATTATAATGAGCATTTATAAACAAAATATGTATTACGCTATATTATGATTTATGACGTACAAAAAAGCGAGAAAAAAATTAAAACAAAAAAATGAACGTTTACTTATTAATAGAAAAAGCGTAAGTGCATGTACGATTTTTTGGCCAAACTGGTCCGTTTCCAACATATTTTTCCCACTCGACTCTTGCACGTGCCGTTTCAGTTGACGTGACGCTATGCATTTATATGCGCGTTACAGCAGAGTAATTGCAGAACTGTGATTGTTTTCGACGTCAGACGTTTTGACACTACCCGGACGAGTCGGACGACCTTTTATTAAAAACCTCGTACTGTATATTAAATACGATCCATTTTCACGTTTTTAACAAAAACAACATTTTTAAAAACGTCAACACCTTAATAACATTTCACACGTGCAATAATACCTAAAATATTAATATAATACTGCACGTTATAAGAAGTGGAATGTTTTTCTCGTATAGAACCATCAATTTATATTTTTATCTATTGCATCATCTGTTATAATCATTTTGATGATTTTTATAGTGGTATTATAATAGCGTAGATCAGACAGAACAATATTATTTCTTCCCCAGAACCATTTTTAATGGTCAGTCTTAAATGAACGACAATAACAAACTATTTTGTGCAAACTAACTTAATACCACATAATGTTATACTATTTATATATAAATGTAAAATATATTTTGAAAATTAAATAAATAATATAATTATTATAAATTATTATTTAAATTGTAATTCGAATACTATCGTAAAAGTAACAATTTTTGTCCCATGTTTGAAAATATTTCATGGGTAATTTTTAGCATATACCTTGGAATTTTTTTTAAATTTTGCATCTGAGAAAAATAACTAATTTATTATAATTTTGATATATATTAACAAATTCTTTTAATTGTTTACTACTTATAATTTTTTGGAATTGTGATTTTTTAGAAAATTATTTCAAGTTGTTTACATGTGGTAACTATTTAATATTGTATAAATAGTTCTATTGCTATATTGTAATATATATAAGTATATGTTTAAACTCAGTCCGTCTTCGTATATTAATCTATAATTTTATAGAACGTGCTACCATATGACTTGCACGCGCAAGCTTAAGACTTTATTTAATATAATATACAGAGTGATTCATCAAACATAGTCACACTCTTATTTTATTTCCCACTGGTAAATAATTGATTGAAATTTTGGTTTTTATTACTTTAAAACATAATATTAAGGGCCATATATTTTAAAATACTAAATATTTTTTACACTATTAAAAAAGTTTCCAGTGGCTATAGCTTCTTTATTTCCAGATGAGAACCAACTTTATATTATATACTGTAAATACGCAGAGGATTATTTTTAAAATTTTCAAATAATCAAACGAAAAGTTTTTGACTTTTTGTACTTACCTATAATAGATTTATGCTAATGAACTTAAAATTTATGGGAATTATGATGGTTTGAAAACTCAAGTTTAATTGATATGAACATATCAATATCTTATATTATTATTGAGGCCATTTCTATAGAGTATAGACCATTATATAAGTATCTTTATAGTAGGTGTTAATAGCTTAAAAACTAGTTACACGTTTGAATTTTTATTTAGAAGCATCGATATTTTCAAAAATATTATCTACTAGTAGTTTAGGTACAGTATAAATAGGTACAAATAGGTCAAATAGGTTCTGGTGTGGAAAAAATGAATTTGTATCGTCACAAAATATTCCCTAAATGGTATGAAAATCTATCGAAGCGCGGGTCCTTAAATATGTATAGTTACAAATTTAAAAAAAAAAAACGGAATTTTCAATAAATAAGAATTAGAAAAAATTAGGGTGAACACGGTCGGAGAATCATCCTGTACTTATAGGTACCAACACGTAATAACCATAAGTCCACATAACTATAATAATAAACTTGCCTACATAATATTATAATATGTTATATACGAAATACATGTACATATTATTATTATTGTGTACATAGCGACTATAGCGAGTGCGAGTACAGATATACGAGTATATATAATATATATGGTAATACATAACGCAATGTTATTGTTATTATTAGGTATATACCTACTCGGAATATACTCGTTCGTTATTAAAACAAACGGACGGCGTCGGCGGTGGCGCGCTCGAATCTGCCAGCTATAATACATACTACGCGTACCCATAGTATATAATATAATATAAACGATGCACACACATAATTATTATACCGTACAGGTGTTTTTGTTTTTCAGAGAACAAGCCGGGTTTGTATATTACCATTGAGTATAGATAGTATATTATACTATACTATCTATACTCAATGATATTACATATTATAACTTACAGTAGGTATATTATACAATAATAACGATATTGCGTTATAATATTATGTACGATATAATATAATATTATGTAGATATTATATTATACTCGGCTATAGGTACACTGCACGTGCCCAACATACAGCAACCAAAGAATATGCTAACCGTTTTTTTTTTTTTTTATACTACATTAGGTACACATTATCTATGTATTAATTGTTATTAATTATAGCGTTTTTTTTTCGAGTAAATTAATAGTTCTCGGTGTCATCGAAACGCGAGACCGCGGTCTTATTATTATAAATACGTGTAGGTATATTATATTATTGTTGCTGAGCACACACAGCCGTTTTTGATTCGTCCCCACGTTTATTGTACGTTTATATTACACATATAGTTGTAAATACAATGCGTGCGTGTGAGAGTATACATAAGGCATTTGTCCCTCGAGTGTTTGTCCGTAGCAACTTTTTTCTGTCGTTTATATAGTACATTTGAAATATTGTTTCGAAAAAATATTATTTTATACTGCAACGTGCTAGTGTTTGAGAACCGCATTTGCTTATTGTTTGGCTTACAGTCGTTATTGTTTTACCAAAACACAAAATTAAAAAAGCGGGTAAGTGGATACCGCTCTGCTGTACATTAGGTGCCGTATAGATCATTATTATATATTATAGAAGTGTTAAATTTGAATCCAATGATAGGTATCATTGTATACGAAAAACGATTCTGAACGGAGATGATTTGTCAGCCTAGGATATAATTTTCAATGGTTGGTGAAAAAGGTGGTTAATGATTTAATGGCCTGAATACATTAAAATTAAATCATGTGCATAAAATGGCAATTTCAGCAACTGGTTTATTTATGTTTTAAGTTTCTACGACTAGTAATTTTTAACTCAATTTTGACTGTATATATATATAACACTGATATAAATATTTGGTGAAAATTTCAAGTTTTTACAGTGATCAGTTTTTGAATTACAACCATATAAAAAAATTGTTTTGTCGAAAACTCGTTTTGCGTAAAAATTCCCGTTTTTCCGTCAATTTTTTTTTTGGTTTTTCCCGGTGCTTTTGAAAACTATTGGGAAATTCAAAAAATGACCTTCCCAATGCACCAACTAGATTCATTTTGCTACAGGAAACCACCCCCAAAGTTTGAAATTGAAGCATTATT
>VUJU01002019.1:0-44324 GCA_009835225.1 Aphis craccivora | reverse complement strand
ATCGAGATGGCATGGTCGAATGTAAAAGGATATGTGAAGACAAATAATTCAACATTTAAGATCAATGACGTTCGGCGATTATTAAACGAAGGCATAGAAAGGGTGACACCTGAAATGTGGTCCAATTATGTTTCACACACTATCAAAGAAGAGGACAAATTTTGGCAGATAGACTATATTTCAGATGAGATGTTGGATGAACACACGATACAGCACGTATTAACAATAACTGGGTTGACAACTTCTGATTCAGAAGACAGCGATTGACGTTTTATTTTTAAATTATTTTAATATTTTTGTAAATGTACATGATTAATTTGTTAATTTTTTTTTTATTATGATTATTATTTGTATTGTTTAGTTATAACTTATAAGTTATATTAAAATATTATATTATATTATCATATACTCATAGTTTTCAATAAAAAAATATTTAATATATATGTATGTGCGTATATTTATAAACAAGCAGGTATAATATGGAAATGATTATTGACGTAAAAACAAAATAATGATATCTCACATATTATATTATGTTAAAAAAAATAAATAAGGGTTATAATCATAGAAAATATACATAATTATTAAAATACGCTACGCACCGGTGACCCAATTATTTCGCAGATGTCGCGTTCGTCAGTATCGATGCGTGGTTTACGGACGGTCTCTCGTGGGCCGAAGTATAGTCCTAGAAACTTGAAATTTAAACCACCATTTTCACCACCCAATTTAATATATAACTTATTTTATGTATTATATCCTTGTCTCACAAATCTATTCATCTCCGTCCAGAATAGTTTTGGATCATTGGATTCAAATTTACCACTCCTATAACCTGATCCGTACGACACCTAATGTACAACAGTAGTGGGTAGTCAGTAGGTACCCACTTAACCACGCTTTTAGATTCTAAAAGAAGTAATGAATGTATTGATTTTACAATGATGTGTGTGTTCACAACAGAACTAATCGAAATAATACTCCAATTTCAAACTTTGGGGGTGGTTTCCGATGTAAAAGTGAATATCCTTGGTGCATTATAGAGGCCAAAAGTAAACATTTTCAAACAGTGTTAAAAAAAATCAAGAAAAACAAAAAAAAAATGACGGAAAAACGGGAATTTTTACGCAAAACCAGTTTTTAACCAAATCGATTTTTTTATATGGTTATAATTCAAAAACTAATCACAATAAATACTTAAAATTTTCACCAAATGTTTATGTCCGTATTATCTATATACAATTAAATTTTCAAAAAAAAAAATGACTTTTTTTGAGTTATTTATAGACCATAGAAATTTTCGATTTTTATGAGCATTTTTTTTTTTTGAAGTGTCGATAAAAAAATTTTGGATGACCAAAAACACTTGAAAATGTAATACAAGGTTCCTTATGAGTTTTTCTTATTGTAGCTAAATAAAATTAAAAATCGTAAGTCACATTTTTTGTATAAGCATTTATAGTTCAAATTTTTACGAAATCTGTCGAAAACTGAATATTTGCAAGTAATTTTGAAGTTGAAAAATCATAAAATTTTTTGTGTTTATAACTAAGGATTAAAAATACAACACTAAGTTTTCCATAAGTTTTGTTTCAAGTATCTATAGAGAAAACTCGAAGCATTATTATAGGAAAAATTTTTTAAGCTCGTTTGAATTTTAAATTTTTACAAAATAGCGTAGGTAACGATAACGATTTATCCTCAAACGTTTTTAATAATTATCTGTTATTATTCAAAAAGTATAAGTCGTAGATACTTGAAAATTTTACCAGTTATTAAGATTGGCGTTTTCTTTACGTGATTTAATTTTCAAAATATTTTGAATTTTTTTAAGCTATTTATAGACAATTGAAATTTTCAATTTTTCTGAAAATGTTTTTTTAAGTGTCAATAAAAATTTTTTATTAGCATTTGAAGTTCAAATCTTAACAAAAATTCGTGAAAACCATGAATATTTGCAAATTATTTTGTAGGTATAATTCATACAAATTTTTGTATAAGTAGCTAAGAATTGAATACAAGATTTTCCATAAGTTTAGCTAATAATAATTATAAAAAAAAACTTAAATTTTGATGTATTCAGGCTATTAAAACATAAACCACCTTTTTCACCAACCACTGAAAATTATATCCTAGGCTGACAAATCATCTTCGTTCAGAATCGTTTTTCGTATACAATGATAATTATCATTGGATTCAAATTTAACTTTCCTATAATATATAATAGTAATCCACACGGTACCCCTAATGTACAGCAGAGCGGTACCCACTTGCTCGCTTTTTTTAATTTTAATTTTATAAACTTATTGCTTTGAGCAAATATATTAATAATCGTTTCGGCATCAATAGATTTAGATATTTATTTTTCAATGTATAATGTTGACAAACAATGATAAGCCGTGAATATTCCAGACCATTCTCGTATCTCGTATGCCAACAAAATAAAATAAAAATTATAAGTAAATATCAAATATTGAAACACACATTTTTTTTATTTTAACGTCTGGTGTGATGTGATTACATTCTGGCGGAGTTAAGCCACCCAATTCCTCCCCAATATCCGTCTATGAATAAGGCCGAAATCTTAAGCATTTTCTTAATAAAAACTCTTGAAAAAATGTATTATTTCCATTTTCCACTCTTGAAGTATTATTATAATAAGAAATTACGAATAGATATAAGTTTCTTGTGTTTTTACATATTGTAGGTACGTAATTGAAAATATCGTAAAGCAAACTAATATAATATTTGCTTATTTAAGTCTTATACTTGACGAATCTAGGTTAAAAAATTTTGCACCAACATTAAAAGTATCTGTAATGAGAATGACATGTATATTAAATACATTAGTAATTATTATCAAAAAATTATAATGGTCATTACCTATAAAGATAATTTTATATTTTCAGGATAATTACAAGACCAAATAAATGAACCGAATTCGGGGTTAGATCTTAATAATGACATATATTGTGTTTTTAATCTCTTTTGTATTTCTATTGATAAATGATAAACCCTATAATTTTAAAATGATTCGTTTATGCTTTATAATTATTCTATGACGATTTAATTTAAACTATAAATCGTTTTCAAAGTATTCACTCAATTGTCTTTAATAGAATATACTCTATTGATGTAATAGTTATTAATTTTATACTAAAATATTAAAGGACTTCTCCTGCGTGTCAAAGAGATGACTTAATATTTATTAATATTTAGAGGAAGATAATATATAAGTTTACCTATGTAAGATTTTATAATAGATAATTTGATAATGTAATTTTATTATATTATTATTATAATATATTATTAACTATATAAAATTATAATAAATATTTATAAATGAATCATACAGCGCTATCTATGCGGTTTTGATTTGGTTTATAGCTTTATCCGGTATAATTCAATAAAAGGATATTTATAGGCAATTCATCGTACGCATCATCATTGTGATTGTATATTTTTACCAATGGCAAGGTAAATAATTATTGGTAAGGTTAGATTAGGTTTGGTAAGACACCAGTTTGTTATTTGAATTATTTTATATTTTTATGTAATTGTGTATTTGCGTGGCTCTACAATTTGTTCTGTTATTTTAACAAAACAAACTTCACGATAACTTTACATTCTATCAATTTTAAAACAATACAACGTTAGTTCTGTTGAAAGAAAATTTGATGTTGCAGGACGCAGGTAGGTTAGAGAGAAGAAAAATGAGCACTGGCATCCTTTAAATTACAAGACTGGTAAATGTTGACAAGGCTGAACACTAACAAGTTCAAATGTTCAAAGGTTTGCATTAACCAGTTAAAAAGTTAATTTTTTTTTTTTTTTTTATTTAATTTATTAAATAATCAATTTAGGAACTTAAGGCTGTTGTAAGCGAACCATTTTTAAGGGGTCATATTTAGGCAATATTCGATAATTTTTCATGAGTTAAGTGTAACTGTGTGTGTTGTGATTTTTTTTTCACATTATTAGTGTGCGTGAGTTCCCCGAACACTATAGATAATTAAGGATAGACTGCGGGCTAAGATTCTTGGAAATCAGAAACGTACATATACACAGTCACATGTCACATAATTTTGCGATAAAAAAATGTTTACATGAAAATTCCAAAAAGCGAAAGAAAAATTCACCCAGTACCAAAAGTCCGATTTTAATTTTAAAAACATAATTGAATTCACATATAATAACACTTATTCTCTTTTCTAGGTTTTGTAGGAAATGGATTATCGATTTTTTTTTTTTTTTTTTTTAGTAACACCAAATTAAGATGCATTTTGAAAAAAAAATTATATGTAAATATAATTCATTTGTTACTATAGTAATTAAATAATACAAAAAATCAAAAATCCATTTCCTACAAAACCTAGAAAAGAGAATAAGGAATTTAAATATGTTATCAAAATTAGTATTGGACTTTTTTTACTGGGTAAATTGTTCTTTCGCTTATTGGTTTAAATTCACGAAAAAAACGACCAAAAATCTACTCGCTTCCAACAGCCTTAACTAGTTTAATTTACAGTTGAAATAACTTAGCTTTTCACAGTTGATTAAAAAAAAATCCATCAAATTAAAAACATTTTGAAATTTTTTGTTTATACTTAAATATTATTATAATAGTATAAAATAAAAATATCCAATACTATAATAAAACAAACTAATGTATAAATTATATAGTTATAGTTGTGTATAATATAATATACATAATAATAATTAATATTACGTCGTTGAGCCGTTCGATACTTATAGACAATATTATGAATTTAAATAACATTCACTCTTTATGTGATTTACATGTTAATTTAAAAATATAGATTAACTTTTTTTTAAACTGAGTTAAGTTAATATTTTTTCCCATATTAACTTTTAACTTATCAATTTAAATTTATAATTTGTTAACTATTAACTTATCGATCGTGTATCCTCTTAACTTAACTTGAATTAATTATTTTCTTTAACTTACCCACCTTTGCTGAAATGTTTTAGTTAAGTAACTTTTAAATAAATTACAAAACACGTTACTTTTTATTAGAAGTAGTTTATAACTTACAAAATTAATTTTTTTCCTATGATACTCGTACTATGCAGAAATTTATAACTTTTGAGTTAATCATCGTCGATCATCTACGCGTGGTGATTGTGTGGCTGCTGAGCATTGGACACAAATACAATATGCCGTATTTAATATTTAATATTTATTTAAGTATTTAATATTTTTATGTATATCAATATTTCATTGTGCAATATTTTTAAAAGATGAGCAATTATTATTATATTTATGATGAAATGTCATCTATTCTGTGTAAATATTAACAATTAACATCACACCCAAAACCCAACAGCAATCACAAACTGAATAAATTAATAAAATAGACTAGATAAATGCTTATTTTATGATGTTCTAATTGTCTGAAAATGCTTTTGATATAGATCAACCGGCTTATATTGTTATGATTTTTATTCGTTTCGGACACTGACTATTATGTATTGAACTATTTTGTCATATGACGCTATGAAAAGGTATAGTAGAGCTCATTTTCCATTCTATTATTTATAAACGGGATAATCGAATTGCACTTTTTATACTGCACAATATTACCACTATGAACGTGTATGTGCTATACGGTGTACAATGTACATGAAAACTTGTCTCAAGACAAATGTGTGTATAGAGGAAACCCGTCTTATATTACGAATTTTATGTCTAACCACTCTAATCTTCAAATGCATGATATTTTTGTTGAATTATGTTTTTTGAGCCTGAGTGCAGTTCGACTATACCCATTTGATATTTGTGTATTATATTATCGATTGTTTTATTTACACTTTTTTTTTTTATAGTAGGTGCCATTATGCCAATAATAAAATATATATAGATATTTTAGATCAGTGTTTCCCAACCGTTTTACCACTACAGACTAAGGGCTTGTTTTATAATATTTTATAGGTCATGGATCAACTCAATTTTAATTTTTAAGAAAACTAAAAAGATAGGAAGACCTGTCATAAAATGCGTATTTGTATTACTTTACGTTACCATTTTATTGTTTTATTATTATTATTATACTTAATACTAAAATACTGAACAATAATTAATACTAATATTACAAGTAGACTAGAAAATTACAAACGATATAGTTCCTCAATAAATCATAAATTTTTTGCTATTTAAAAAAAAATAATATAAAAATTGAAGATAAAATCTATTATTATGAGACTGTGGATCACCTGTGACAAGCGCACGGACCACTGTTGAGAAACACTATAGTCCAGAGATGGCGAACCTATGTCACGCGTGTCACAGATTGACACGCACATGATTTTTAAGTGACACACGAAGATCTGTTTTTTATCATTCAAGCCATGGATGTTAGCATTTTTAAGTTTAAAAAAGTCATCAAATTATTTGACACACAAGAAAAATAAAACTGAATCAAAATTTTTATTTGACTCATGGGTACAGAAAGGTTCGTCATTCCTGCTATAGTCTATATATTTAGATGATTATAATATATTTATAGATCTTTTACCAACATTTGTTTTTTTCCATACCATTTGAGGTCCGTTAATAATGACGTATCGATAGGTACCAATCATCGCGTCATATTTTAGTCCTAGGTTTAGTTTCTAGGTTATCGTATATTCTTACTTTATGGTCTATGGATATTGGATAGTATCATAGAGTACTACTCCATGGATAGTATGGTTATATAGCTATTAGTACAAAAGACAAAGATTCAAGTGTCCTGTTTCCACCCATTGGTAAGTAGGTATACAACATTATTTTTAGGATAACACGACACAATGGGTGATTTTCTCATAATGTTATTCATGTCACGAATTATTCATTAATTTATCAGATTTACTTGTAATCATTGAAAAGAAGGTATAGTTACATATGAATAATAAAATACAAGGTACAAAATACAAATAATAAAATATAATAAATACAATTATTTAAAATCGTTGGTTTGCAAATTTGAAGTAAACTTTCTTTAAGTATTTAATTCACGTAAGCTTCTCATTAATGTACTCAGTCATACGATTTTCCAAGTGTTTATTATTTTTTTCTTGTTTGCTAGTATAAGTTTCCTAGTTTTATTAGGTACTTCGAAATTTAATGTAATTTAATGTCTGAATGCTGTTTAAAGTCTCCATAAAATAAAGTATATTAGGATGGATAATTTGCTAAACTTTCATTATATAAATATATTGCCATCATCTTATTGTATATTAATGTATTATACTATAGACTATAAAGTGTAGCCGTGTATGTATATATTTTATATTTTAAACTATCTAATTTTTTATTTTGTACCAATTATTAAAAACTAAAAATTAACTGTACACAAGCGGGAACCAATTCGGTTACTCCCGAATAATAATACTCTACTCTAGGTATTTATTGTAAAAGGCACAAACTACTACATAGTACTACTACTATGTACTATGTAGTAGTTCGTGGTAATAGGTAAAGATTTTGTATAGTTGGTATCTCTATATGTAATTATGCTCTATGAATCTATGAATGTATAATAGTATGATGATATGTATATTTGTATATACATATTATACCAGTTTCCTCTTGGCTATTTCACGAAAAAAAATTTGTACTTTTACCGGTCCCGTACGTATATTATACGGCTATAATATACTACAAGAGCTTAAATATTTTCAATTTTTTTCTCCCATACCCACGTAGTTTCATATGGTTTAGTGTTATTATTTTGACGTTTGTTTTTTTTTCTGGCTTGGGAATCCCGTTGCACGAGGTTGTGTACTTACGTCGGACAACGGAGAAAGTAATCCCGCCGCCGCCCGTTAGGTTACTTTCATATTTGAAGTGTTACTTAACCTTGTACGGACTACGGGTACAGCGCATGCTCACATGAAATAGGTACTCGTGTTAATAATAATAATATGTTGTGCGGTCCATCACTAGAACTTCAATGCACCGATCACCGATCATGCAATATTCAGTGTGGCGAATTCGCGAATTATTATGTTTAATATTAATATATACCTGTAACGCATTTAAGTAGTCGACCACTAAAATAATATATTATTATTTAGGTAAGTGTACTAGGTAGTCGAGTTTTCTAACTGTTTCGTAACGTTATTCGTCAAAATAAATGTCAATATCAATGACACGCCTGGGCGAACGTCCACTTTTTGTATACATTTAAGATTTAACTTATCTATGTATGTATATCATGTATATTTTGAAATATAATATATCTAATAATAAAAACTAATTCTCAAAAAAAAAAAAAAAAAATATTATAAAAATGAAATATCTAAATTTTAAAATACAAAATAAAATATTGTAA
Organism: Aphis craccivora; assembly: GCA_009835225.1. Lineage (NCBI taxonomy): Eukaryota > Metazoa > Arthropoda > Insecta > Hemiptera > Aphididae > Aphis > Aphis craccivora. Next base: position 35,988 of record VUJU01002019.1, on the reverse strand, counting down.
ATATTATAATAGTATCTAATAAATAGTTCCGAAAAAAAAAACAATGCTAGTTATAAACAATATTTAAAATAATCATTTACACAAATCACAATAATGAATAATGCTTCCAAAAAATGTTTACCAAAAATTGAAAATAAAAAATAAGTACACGTATAATATGATAATATGAATTGGATAAAAAATTATTTTAACTACTTAGTAGATAATATGAAAAATAATATACAATTTGTATTAAAATTATAAACTATTATATATAAAAGTTTGTATTTATTTCCTTTTCGTCCAATGGCAAAATTTTCTTCTCTTTCTACGGCAAATTTTATTCCTCGTTAGTATTATACTATACTTACTCAAATACCTACAATCAAGGTGGATATCGACCTTGTCTACAATAGTACGATTTACACAGAAAAAAATACATGATAAGAACTAGAGCGCATCTGACTAGTACTATAAAATCGGCCTTTGGCCCACAAATTTAAGCTACAGTATAGGTACTAACTATATAACATTGACCAGTTGTGGCATAAAAACACCTTAAATACCCTTATAGCACAAATGCGCTCATTTTGCATGTAACGTTGCCGTCGGTTATCGTTTAAGACTCGCGTAAACAGGACATAATACAGGTGTCTTAGTTCCTATTACATATAGTTTACCGGATATAGCTATGCATTTATGCCGCACTTAAATGATAATCGATGAAATAGTTTGTATTATTTCAAATACCTACATACAATATTCAATATTGCGATTCCGTAGATTGGCATACTCTTGTCTCGTACCGTAGATGTAATATTTACACATTTTTTCGTCACGCGTCGTGTATTACGCTTTACGCCTTTACAGTAAACACAATATGTAAATAATTATATAACTGCAGGACTAGAGGAAATTACGTATTTTTTGTTGACACGACTATTACAATAATGATAGGCGTGTACCTATAACCCAACCTATAACGACTTGTGCGTGTGCGTGTGGACATTTCTTCTCGCTGAAAATTATGACAATATATTATTTATAATTAATTACAGATATTTATTTTCTTTTACGATTATATCATCATTCGATGTTTTATATTTTTGAGTTCAATACTTCTTCAGTATCTATTTATCAATGCTTTTGTAAATTTAGCATTTTCTGCAAATAATCTTTGATCTGATCTCTCTTAGTAACGCACCTACCATCGTCGAAATAAGCCTACACAGTACGTTATTACTGCCGTTTTTTTATTTTTTGCGTTTTCACTTTATGCATGCTTTCTCCCATGATGGAACTCACATTGCCATGTTGAGAGGGCTTGCGAGCTTAAATACCCGATATCTTGAGCTAGTCTTTTCTTTTATTAATTATTAGAGTTGATAAGACCAGGAGGGAACTTTTTTGTTTCGCAGTTGAATCTGTTCAAACATGGTGGTAAGTTTAAAATCCAGAGGAAAACAATTCAAATATTGTTGTCCACAACGAAAAATATAACACAATTATTATACATATATTATGGCAAAAATAGGTATTAAATACAATGTAAAATTTGTTAAAATAGTAAAATAATATGATTCAAATAGGTACCTAGTGATTGGTTTTTTACAAAATATTTTTATAATTAAAATTGTTAGACTAATTGTAATATTATGTTAATTTATTTTTAAAATAGTGGTTTGATAGCAGTTTTACATACCTACTAAGTTAACGTATTTTTTTTTTAATAATCGTTAGTCGGAGTCAATAATCGACGGAATCAATATGTAAAAAAATTTGGCGGACATTTTAGTGTAAAAGGAACGTTGAGTAAAATATATTTGTAAATTACTGACGGACATAAGCACATCGTTTGGTTTGTTCGACGTTCCGTGACGATTGACGATACTTATAGTCTGCAGTGTTGTATAATGTCATAATAAGGAAGTATAAAGTAGTTGTACACTTGTACACCGATTACCAGCCACTGTAGACGTAACTAGGTATATTATATATTGAGTCACTACGGCTGCGCGACGATAAAGCAAACAGTTTACTGCACGTTAGCTGTCTCCACGTGACCACGTATACATATAGAAGTAATATCTATATATTTAATATTTATATAAATCTAGTACTCTAGTACTATGTATGTATATTGTATTTGTATATATAATCTAATATTTGTGTTCATCCTTGTGTTAACTTTAGAAGTTTTGTATCATGATTACTATTTAACAATATAATAATTAATAATATAGGTACTTATATAAATATATAATATAAAAGCATATACCTACATATACTACATAGGTTAACGTTAAACATAAAGTAAAGGAGTGCTAAATCATTTTATGTACCTACCACTGACTTTTGGGGAACTTTTCTATATGCTCGTTCTACTGAATGCATAAAACAAATAAATCATTCATTATTTAAGATTCTTACCGATGATTAATATCGAATAGTAGAAATATATATTAAAATATAAATTACAAACTTACAAATATAAATATGGTACTGTTTGTAATTAGTAATTTAATTATGAAAAATTTGAATTGATCGAGAAAAATAATATAACTGCAATAACTGAATTATGATGCAAGTCATTCTGCGTACGCAATATTGTGCGAAAATTTGGAATCATAAAATGTATTCGATTTTAGGAACTTTGTCAAGAAAAAATTCCTCCTTTATCTATGCTTAATACAATTGTATGTAGGTACAATAGAAACTAAATTGAAAAACTTAATTTCCAAAATTAATGATTTAATTAGTGGAATATAATTTGCAAGAAGTGTGCACAAATCAATAAATACAATACTTATTTCAAGTTTGTAAAATTAATACTGTATAAATGTTAGCTACAATTATAGGCCCAAAATTCAAAATTGTTATGTTGGAACCACATGAAGTAGATGCAGCAAAGCCCAAAGGAGATATTAAAATAGAAAATGAAATTCTTAGAATACCACCACCCGATACAAACATTACAAATGAAACAATAGAACATACATTGGGGCCAAGTAATTCTTTATTGTGGGATATTCTTAATGAACGATCAGCCACTATAAAACATATGATCGATTATGTTTTGAGAGAAGTGAGCTTAATTATTATTTTTTATGATAACTGAAATGAGAGTAATTTTAAATTTTAAATATTTTTGTAGATACAGGAGTAGGTATTTAAAACTACCACTGATTTCTCCAACATCAAATCCTTTAACTTGCTGGAGCTCTAACTCTAACCAAACTATATTCCCAAATTTATTACCAGTTGCAATCAACTATCTAGATATTCCTACCACATCCGTTGGCTCTACTGTATGTTCTCAAAAAGCAGGACAAATTGTTACCAAGAGAAGACTTGATACTGGATAAGTAGAACAATTATTATTTCTATACATGATAATATTTTATAATTTTATATGTATTTATTAAATGAATAATAAGTATGTATTATGTAAATTTCTATTATTACATTTTTTTCTTATTTATAATTAACTATTTACTATAAGGCAAATTATTATTATTTATTAAATAAATATATAATTTATACTTTTAAAACGTAAAATTATTTAAATTCATTTTTAAAACAGTTACATAGACCTTAAATGTTAAAATGTAGAATAAGTGATACGAAAACTTAAAATATAATATTAGGTAGGTAATTAATAACTACAGTTGATATATTGTTTATCAACATGTTTCTTATAGGTCACCAAATAATCGTCTGAATCATATTTACCTGAAAAAAAACCAGTAATAAAAATTGTACTTATAATACTTAATATATAGAGAATATTTGTAAATTATCGATTGGTTCTTTTGTAATTAATTTAAATTTTTAAACAATATTATAATGGCCGTTACAATATTAATCTCGAAAGAATTTTAATTTGAATGACAAAAATCAAAATAATTTTAAGTAACAGAATATCGTTCGGCGACACCGTAGACCATTTTCAAACGCACAAGAACCACAAAAGTTATTAGAAAAATTCCGGAGAACGTTTTTTTATGTATCGCAATAAAAAGATAATTATAGAAGACTGACAAAGAAGTTTGAAATGCAATAAACACTATTAACAGCGAAAAATTAACTACCTATATATAAAAAAATGATAAACTAAAGAAATCATTAAATATAAGACTCAAAAAAAAAAAAAAATGTAACTCAAATTCTAATTTTAATAAATTAGTTCTATGCGAAGTCAACCATATTACCTAGATCTCGTCGAAAAAAAACTATTAAAGTGATACCAAACTATGTGAATACTTCTTTATAGAAACGCCAATATCGAAGTATTCAAATTTGTACCATGAACCAACACTAAAATTAATCACTAACACTATACCAGCTCTTTTCATTGCGTACACTTTACGGTGGTCTAGCAAGACGCTGAGTGGCTGAAAACATCCAGTCCTGGTCCCGATTTAACACCAAATGTATTTCTAAAAATTTTTAAATATGCTATTTCCCCACATCTATTATATCCATTTAATTGATCACTCTCATCTGGTATTTTCCCTAATGCATGGAAAACAAGTTTCCAATGTGTAGATGTTATCTACACACACTTTACTAAGGCGTTCGATAAAATTAATCATCAAATCCTATTTATAAAATTAAAACAGATTGGTATTTGTGACCCTTTTCTATCATGGCTTGTATCTTTCATAAGTAATAGACGTAAAATAGTAACTTATAAAGAGTTTTGGTCTTCTCCAATAATCGTTTCTTCGGGAGTCCCTCAAGGATCCCATCTAGCTCCAATATTATTTTTCGTTTTTTGCGAAAAAGGGCTATGGGCTACCCATAGCCGATAAGGCTATATAAATAAGGCTTAAAGCCTGTAGGACTTATTTATATAGACCTATATGTATATATATATATTTATCTATCTATATATATATATATATGTATATATAGGGATATATACAACCATTAACCATAGCCTATGGCGAAACGGTCAATATTATTTTGGCGAAAACGGGTAACTCTCTAACAAAAAGATAATAAAGATCGTCTGTCTCAACATTAGACTATAATGTACCAAAGAGACTAGATATTAAATTATTTTTACAATTCCCCAAAATATCTATTTCAAAAAATCATCAATTATATTTATATTGGTAACATCAGTTACCAAGTTAAGTTAATAAAAATAATATTGTAATATAAATACATAATTATTTTTATAACAATATTAGTAAACCATCGGAGAAAAACGTATAGCACAATAAAAAAGCTATTATTAACGTGTTTTATTTTAATATAAAAAAAAACTATGGAGCGTGATGCAAGTAACAGTGATTTGAAAAAAATACAAAGTTCGGTAAGAACTAAAAATTATGATAAAGTTCCACTTATTTTGGCAGGAGATTTTAATATTAATTTTCAAAATGTTTAACATTATTTTTTAAACATTGTAGAAAATGATTAATAAATAAAACAATAGTTTTCAACTCAGATATAATTAACAGTATACCTATGTGCTATAAATATTATTTGACTATATTATCTTTGTAGTGTTATAGTACTTATTCATAGTAGTATATGCAAATCCCTCGACACGAGGCATGGTCATACTAACTTAGCCTTGATATCTCATAGATATCTTATAGATATCTCGTAGCCCATTACAATAGACTTGTAGCTTATACCAATAAATATTTTTTACAATATCGTCCAACATTCTATATTTTTTCTTAATTACTATTCTTTTCTATCATGACAAAAAAAAAAATTAATAAATTTAAACGTAAAAAATATACATAATTATATTAATATATGCAATATGCATATAATTTGATATCCTGTTTCTAGAAAAAACCATTAATGAATGTTTTAGAAAATATTATTTATATTTTATAATAGTTATGAATGTTCTATGTATAGACGTATATAATAGTTGTCAATTAAGTACAATGTGTACATATGTATACAAAAATTGTTGGTCTATCTACATGTATATAAGTTTTGATATAATAATTAATATAATATATTATATATTATATATTATTATTTATATAATTTATTACCGTCAAACCGAGTTACTTGGGACATGTGGATAACTTGAATACAAATTATATAGTATTATCAATGATAAGATTTAAGCGCTAGAAATGTTTTTATCACTACCGTATAATCACACATTTGTTTATTATCACTTTCACAACGATCGTCTTGCTGTCCGGACGTGCTCTCAATGTAAATACTCTATTAAAAAATATTTAAGTTCATTTTGGTTTTATTGTGATATAAAAGCATGTAAAAGTATGGTTTGCATATGACATACTGTTTTCTGAATGTAAATGTGAGTTTGAACACAGGATGTAATAACAGGTCATGATTAATAACAGTATTTCAAAGTTATCATTTTTATGTGGGATTTGTTGGTTATCACAAATTTGAGAGGGATAATTGTTTTTATGCTAACTTGGGACATGGTCCCAAGTTAGATATAGTTTCCCAAGTTAGTTTTAATATTATTTAATAGGTATTACTCATTCAAACTTTTTTCGGTCTTATCTCTAGGTAGGTATTTATAATTAAGATTCGAAATGGTAAAATATGTAAAAAAAAGTTGGTGGAAAACTGTATCAAAATTATTCGGAAGAAACTTTAAAAAAAGCCGTAATGGAATTAAAGACAAAAAAAATAACTTTTCGGGATGCAGAAAAAAAGTACAGGATATCAAAGTCTACTCTGCAAAGAAAAGTAAATAATAAAAATGTGATGAAAGTGGGCAGACCAAATACATTGTCGGAAAAAGATGAGGAAAATCTAGTTAAGGGAATATGTTTGTCTAGTAAATGGGGATTTCCTTTTACATCTATGGATATCCGGTTATTGGTACAACAATTTCTGAATAAAAATGGTATTAAGGAAAAACGGTTTACAAACAATTTACCCGGATATGATTGATATGAATGGTTCAAACATTTTTTAGATAGACATAAATCTATATTAAGTGAGCGATTAGCCGAAAATATAAAGAGATCAAGAGCGGAAATCAACTATGAATCTATAAAAAAATATTTTGAACACTTAAAAAACTCGTTAGCCGGAGTTTCTGCAAATGTAATTATTAATTATGACGAAACCAATATTACTGACGACAGGAAAATATTATGTAAATTGTAGTTTATACCAAAGTGAATGTATTTTCTTCGGATGTATAAGAATTAAAATTCACTCGAAATCTATGTAAAATGTCCACAACGTTCTTATTTTTATTAATCACCTATTAAAAATTAAAATTCATATTATTACGTATAGGCACTCATGAATAACTGAGAAACGTTCACATTTAATATAAATACTAATTATTAAATCATTTGAATACTGTTTTGCAGAATATATTGGTTTTCACCGGTTGATGATAGAATACTATTATTAAATGCAAACTCGGTGTATTATATATTATATAATAATTATGAATTTAATTTTAAAATAATAAGCCATAAACCTACTTATACATATTATAGTTGAATTTTATGTTTTAATTATCTAATATTGATATTATATTTTGTTATTTTGTTATTTTTTTTTTTTTGTTTTTTAGTTGTAGAGATTTATTTTTAAATTGCTCATTAAAACTGGTTATTTAAATATAGATTTTGGTTACTATTACTTGTAATTTTTTAATCATAAAAAATATTTAGATAAGTTGAATAATGTTACGTATTTATATTGGAGGGTGTCAGAAAAATTATAGAGACCGACATTACAATCGACACAATCGTGACCTGTAACATTGATTATAGAATTAATGCCTGTAATAATGATTGGCCTAAGCTAACAACGAAACAAGTAATCACTGGCATAGTTTATATTTTCCATTAGGCACTTAACAGTAAAAATAGTAAAAAATATAATTACTTTTTACCATTGCCCAAGAATTAATTAACTTAATGGTATAATAACAATTAATAGGTTTTAGTTTTATATATTGGTCTTGGTCATTACTCATTAGATATGTCGATAGTATCGCTAAAAAAATATTTATCTGTCAATTATAATGTTGGCCACATGGAGATAAAATATTAACACTTCTGGGTCACTTCAAATTGTATCTTGCATCCCCTCAAGCCTATGATCAGTATGATCACAGGTGGATAACTGGATAAGCCTTGAACAGTTAGTGTATTGTCATGTATCTTTTATTTAAATATATAAACTATAAAGTAATATTATTAACTATAACTGATTGATTTATGATCGCCTAGCCGCAACCAGTTGTAACGGTTATGAATAGTAGTTCAGGTAGTTAGGTAGTTTCGTTTTATAATGTAAAGACTCGTCAATATAGGATTTTTCAAAATTCATCCCTTAAGGGGGTTAAAATTCTTCGTATAATTAAATTAAAAGCTCCAGTGGCGTGATTTGATTATGTTTGTAGGGGGATGAAATATTTTTACATTTTACCTCCCTCCTCTGTCCCTAAAAAAATTGTATCGATTATAAGCATTACCTTTCAATGGAGATTGGGTGGTGGGAATTGGGTGAGGGAAAGAGTGGTACAATCTCAGTAGTAAAACAAATATGTTTTCGGAAATATGTTTCTCCACAAGTACAGTTAAAATTTAACCTTATATAAGGCTTGTCGGTATCTAATTTGGTAAAAATTAAATAACACTAATGCGCATATATAATATTATCCACAATATGATGAAAGTCCATGAACTATATTCAAACCCATGGTTAAAAAGGTTATAAGTCAACAAGACAACAACTACAATGTATGATAAGATATTTTTAAGATAAACCGTAAATAAAATAATACTTTTTTTTAAATACAAAACAAAATATATAAGTAGGTACATATTATATAGTTAGTAAAGCCATTAAACCAATGAAGAAAGATATTATGGATGCGTTTATAGTGATGGGGAAGAATATCAAAATAATATTATATTACACCTATTAAATACGAAAGGGTGCATAATATTTAGTCATCTAATACAGTGGTTTCCAACCTTTTATGATCTTAATTATATAATTTATAATTTAACTTTTTGTGACCATAATTGAAAAGATAACTTTCATTTGTTCAATGAAATTTAATATAAAATAAAAAATTATAAAAAAAATTGAAATTATGTAATATGTATATTGTATACATTTTAGATTCTGAACGAACGAAGTGATGAATGTATTGATTCTACAATGTTGTGTATGTTTTTTTTTTGTGTGTGTCTGTGTGCAGCATAACTAATAGAAATAATGCTTTAATTTCAAACTTTGGGGTGGTTTCCGATGGTAAAGTGAATATCCTTGGTGTATTATAGAGGTCAAAAGTAAAAATTTTTGAACAGTTTTTAAAACAATTGATAAAAACAAAAAAAAAAATGCCGGAAGAACGGATATTTTTACGCAAAACCAGTTTTCGACCAAATCAATTTTTTTATATGGTTGTAACTTAAAAACTAATAACTGTAAATACTTGAAATTTTCACCAAATGTTTATATTAGTGTTATCTATATACAGTTAAATTTTCAAAATATTTTGGCTTTTTTTGAGTTATTTATAGATCACCGGTCTTTATATTTTTCTAAGAATTTTTTTTTTGAAGTGTTGATAAAAAAAATTTGGATTGCCAAAAAAACTTGAAAATTTAATACAAGTTTTCTTATGATTTGTTCTTATTGTAGTTAAGAAAAATCAAAAATCGTTAGTCACAATTTTTTTTTATAAGCGCTTGTAGTTCAAATTTTGTTTTTATGTCTATGTACAACATAACTTGTCGAAATAATGCTTCAATTATAAACTTCGGGTTTGGTTTCCGATGGCAAAGTGAATATCCTTGGTGCATTATAGAGGTCAAAAGTAAGAATTATCCAAGATTAATCAAAAATCGATTTTTTTATATAGTTTTAACTCAAAAACTAACTGTAAATACTTGAAATTTACACCAAATGTTTATAAAAGCGTTATCTATATTGTAATCGCTTTGCTATATATGTAAAATTATTTTCTAATAAAAAGCAAATTAAAATAAAGTAATAAAAAAAACGTTATCTATATAGAGTTAATTAGTTAAATTTTAAAATTATTAGTCAAAATATTATGAATTTTTTGAGCTGTTAATAGACAACTGAAAATTTCGATTTATCTGATTATTATATTTTTTTTTTTTTGAAGTATCAATAAAAAAATGTTGGGTGTCCAAAAAACTTGAAACTTTAATACCTGCAGATTTCTCATAAATTGGTCTTATTTTTGTTAGAAAAAAATCAAAAATCATATTTTTTTATAAAGGTTTTAAGTTCAAATGTTTACGAAAGTTGTTGAAATCACGAAAATTTGCAAGTAATTTTGTAGTTGAAAAATCATAAAATAGTTTGTGTTTATATCTAAGAATTAAAAATATAACACTAAGTTTTTCATAATTTTTCCTTTAAGTAGCTATAGAGAAAACTCGAAGCATAGGAAAAGTTTTAAGTGTGTTTGAATTTTAAATTTTTCACGAAATAGCGTAACGATAACGATTTATCCTCAAACGATTTTAAACATTTATTATTATTCAAAAAGTATAAGTCGTAGATAATTGAAAATTTCACCAGTTATTTAGATTGGCGTTTTCTTTACATGATTTAATTTTCAAAATATTTTGACTTTTTTTGAGCTATTTATACAAAACTGAAATTTTCAATTTTTCTGAGAATTTTTTTTTAAGTGTCGAAAACATTTTTTTGGCCTAGTCGAAATACTTGAAAAATTAATACAAAGTTCCTCATAAGTTATTCTTATAGTGATTAAGAAATTATAAGAATTAATACATAGGCACAATTTTTTTTTTTATTAGCATTTGAAGTTTAAATATTGACAAAAATTTGTCAAAATCATGAATACTTGAAAATTATTTTGTAGGTATAGATAATTTATAAAAATGTTTGTATATGTAGCTATAAGAGTTGAAAATGTAATACAAGATTTTCCAAAAGTTTAGCTTACAATAATTATAAAGCACTTAAATTTTTGTGTATTCAGGCCATTAAAACATAAACCACCCTTTTCACCAACCACTGGAAATTATATATATCCTAGGCTGACAAATCATCTTCGTTCAGAATCGTTTTTTACATAAAATGATACCTAACATTGGATTCAAATTTAACACTCCTATAATATAATAGTAATCCACCACATTCCACACGGTACCTTATGTACAGCAGAGCGGTTCAGCGGTACCTATTTAGCTTTTTTTTTATTTGATCTTCATTGTTATTTATTTTAGGAATATTTTTATATTTGAAAATATATAAATAGCCACGCTGAAATAGTAATAATATCTGAGACCTAAATTATATGCATTAACCATCCCTATTATTATTGTGTACAATGTACATAATATATCATTGGGGGCTAAAACCGTAGTACAAGGATTTATAGGTGATTTTCATTAGGCAGATTGTCATAATATCATACGAAATATCCGTGAATTAACAGATTTTACTTTTTATATTCCAGTTGATAGGCACTTAAATGCTGTGTAAGCTTACCAGTATCTACTAAAAAATTCAAATATATATTGGATAGTACATACCAGCAGATACTGAGAGAATAGAGAAATCTACATATTTTTATGTGACGTCATTTAAATGGACAACGTTCGCCAAATATACAGCTTCGGATAGCTTGATTTGTTTTATAATATAATATTATGCATTAATAATATGATTTATCATAATATTTGAAACTCGTGCAACTCTCCGCTGATTATATATTAGGTATCTGTATATTATAAGAATGATGGCATTCAGTGACAAGAATTTTAACAGACGAAAATGATTTTAATCAGCGGGAGTGGTACCTAAACAGTTTCATAATATAGGTACCTGTAGTATAAAAATAATAACTAATTATGATATTTTAATTATATTTGGTAATATAAAACGATAGTGATTGTATTTTATGCTTAAAAATTGTAAGCAGTTTCGAGGAAAAATAATTTGCACGTATATCGAGTACATACATATTCTCTGACGACCTAAGTTAACTGTGCTAAATAGAAAGATAAAAATAATGATTTGTGGACATTTTTTCAAAATATAATAATACCCAACAGACAATATTATTTAGGGCGACCGTTTCCGGTGAACAATTCTTCAAAACTAATCAAATATAACACATTATGTCATTATGAATTTGTTTAAAACACAGTGTTATATGACGTGTTTTTAATTTATTATCAGTAGAGCACGGTTTTTTATGCACTAAAAAGTATCAAATTATGCCATGTTATATAATATTATGTTATATTTGTTATTATATTTTGTCATAATCGTGAAAATATGCAAGAAAATTTTTTTTCAAAATAAATTATGGTAAGAAAAATGCACGATTTTTAACTTATTTAAAAATTTAACAACTTATAATAATTAATATGGTAGTTATACATAATTAATTATTGAATAATATTATAATATATAACCTAAACATATTATGCATTTCCAGTTGAATAGGGTTTAACTATTTTTTTCTAATTTAATGTGTACACATATTATCATTTTGCAGCCATCGAACTCTTATATAGGAGATAGTTATTAGTATTTAGTACACCAATTACCACACACCCGTCCTCATCATGTACATCATAGGATACGGGGCTACAATCATCTGCACAAATTTCAGCTGCAATATCTATAACATACTGTATACACCACTGTATCAAACGATTCAGACTGCTCGACGTCAAATAGTTGGTCAAGGTGATCATCTTATTTTATGCACAAAGTTTATATTAACACGCAGCAACCCTATGGAAATACAAACGCAATCGATAAGTATAATTAGTTTTATTTTATTTCATACTAACGGATCACAATAAATCATAAGATATTGTAAAAATATATTATAATTTATAATACATCTATCTAATTCCGACAGAATTATATCTATTTACACAAACAATGCCCTTGTTATCAACCAACAGAATTAAAAAAAATTTAGAATGGAGAAACTGAACTCAATAAATTGTATCTAGGTAAGTTAAACTTACTATAGGGACATGTCTTTATAAAAAAAAATTCAAACCACTATATTTTGATTACTAACTTAAAAAACAGGAGATTTCTTCTAAAAATTGTTTACTTTATATTTTAAAATCGGTATAGGTAGATAAATTACCTATGATTGGTTTATCCTGAGACCAGTGATCGCGTACAATTTTTTATTTCATAAGGCCAATATAAATTACAGAGGACCCTAAATTTTATAATGCAAAACCGTATGTTATAATAAGTCATATTTTATAGCTAAGGGGTATCACTACCCAATTAGTTACGAGGTAATGACCTCATGCTATAATACCTTATCATGCCGTTCGTACGTTCGCTACTGGTTGAGACCTTGGCACCTTGCTATATTCTTCGACTATGACTGGATATTTAATTTTTAATTAGAATTTTCATCCACAGAAATTCGAAACAAAAACAACCAATTAAAAACTAGCCCGACGTAATTGCCTTTCAGCTCAGTAAACATGATAAAGTGGGTAGGTATATATCGTATATATTACAGCGGTTCCCAAACTGTGCGGCGCGCCTCCTTTGGGAGGCGCGAGCACTTGACAGGAGAGGCGCGAGCCGTGTTATTTTGTCATTACAATAAAAATATTTGTATATTTAAATACTATAACTTTGTTATTTATTTATTTATGGGAGGCGCAATTATTTTTATTTAATTTTAAGGTGGCGTAAACTAAAAAAGTTCGGGAACCGCTGGTATATAAGACTATAAGAGAGACCAAAACACACACACAAGTTGTATAGTTTCTAAGACCTTCATGACAGACCAATAAAACATTTTATTATTGTTTAAATATAAATAATTTTATATTACTTTAACTGTACGATAAATAGTTATCTATTTGGCAATCCAACTTTTATAGAGGGTACGTGCTGTCAATTATATACGTAATAAAATTATATTAAATACGTATAAGGAAAATAACAAAAACCTGAAAATCGCTATATAATTTAAAGATCACAGTTCCCACCTCCTGCGATTGACGTCTCCTTCTTTTCGTATAGAGTACCAGTGTCAAGGCTCGGCTCTCTCCGTCTCTTTTTCGCGTCAATTATCACTGTCACTATCTTTCTCCGCACGAATTACTGTAGTATACATATCAGCGGGTATACGACAGTGACCGGCTGATAGTCGTGTCGATCGTATATTATTATTATTATTTTTATATAACAATAATACATAAAACTATACACCTATATAGAATTCTGTATAGACATTTTTACCATCGTCCATCCGGTTCAGTGGCCATTTCTCCTTCCGAGAGCGCGCGTGTTCGCCAATCGGTTTATTCTTGCACTGTTGTGGAAGCGGTCGTCCACGGAGCACGCATTTCTCTCTATTCCGGATAGACCGTCGAAAGACTAACATTGTAAAACAAAATTGACAGCGCGATATCATGTAATGTCATGCTATCGTCATACATAATATTATTTTCGGCCATGGATATCACGAGTGGTTAGTGCATTCCGTTTTTGATTTATAATATTATATTATAGGCAACAATATTTATTCGATATTTACTCAACTGTAAACGCGTCACCTACGTATTTTCTCGAACAAGTTGGTGCGACGTTTTTAAAAAAATTATTTCGATAGTGCGATTATAAAATATAAAGAGAAATTCACACGCAGCTTGCACGCTACGGGGACCGAGAGTCGTCTCTAACGCAACATGGATATCCAATTCGAAGACTTGACGTACGAGGTGAAGCCACCGTTTTGGAAAACCAAAGGTTAGTATACTAGATTTTTTCTGTTCAAATGTATATTGTAGTCTAAATTGGTCAAAAAGAGACCAATCAATGTACCTATATTTTGTCACTTACTATAGTATAAAATAATACTGAAATAAATTAAAAAATGCCCATGTGTTCAGTTCGTCTAAAAAAAATTTAAAAATAACATCCAGATAAGTTGTCTTTGTATGTAGTGATGTAATTTTTATTTTATTGATCTATAAAAAATTAATTATTAACTAGGTATTAAAATAATAATAATGAAACGATAACAAAATAATGTATAAATGAAAATTGCCAACTATATACTTGCATTTACTTTTCATATAATATGAGAATATCAGGACCTAAATGTTACGTAAACACGATCGTATAAGCGCCTAACATAAGTGATAAACTTAACAATGAAAAATCTTTATCAAAATTTGGTAGGATTGTCTAGCTGTTTATTAAAATGTTGGTTATCAAATTACAATAAACAATGGTTTAACTTATTCCGTTTCGTCATGTCGGTTTATGAAACTAAAATGATAACTTGTTATTTAAAGAATGCCTGCAGTTATTATCTGATATTTTAAATCCAAACGTACATTAAATTATTCTTGTTCACATAATATTATATGTATAGCTATCAGTTGCTACTTACTAATAATTAATAAATGCTTTTATTTTAAATAATAATACTTACCTATATAATATATAGTCAGTAGGTCGTAGGTAGATACTAGTTGTCTAAGTATTATATATTATAATATACTAACATAACGTTGCATAAAATAACCTACCACACGATGTGTTTTGTTCCATGTCAAATAACTCGACGATGAAACGTGTATTCTTTTTAATTAAAAAAAATAAATAAATATATAAATCAATGTTATGCTATAGGTATAAAACTATAAACAATACGTCGGTATTATACATTTTACTTCTTCAATAGTTCTTATTTTTTTTTATTATTATTATATTATGTAAAAAACACAATAATATTTGAAAAAACTGATTCGCCTCATTGATTATCATGAGTTATGCAGGATTTTTGGATAATTTAGTTATAGGTGTCAATCATTATTGCAATACATAACGTGCAAACAGGATAGTGGGAATTACTCTGTAAAGTATTCATATAGTTTCAGCTCCTCCCACCCAGAATTTTTTGAAATCCACTTAGATATGTTGAGTAAATGTGTTTAGGTATATTATTACACGATATTGCTATTTACTAACTTTATTTTTCTTATAAAATTTTCGAGATTCAAGACCCCCTTATTATAATATACATATAACATGTAGAATATAATATATGGATACGTTATGACCACGGACTAAAATTATTATTATATCTTAGTCCGTGGTTATGACTATGACAAAGGAAATAATGTAGACGTAAGTAATTGTTAATTGTAATAACAATTTTAAAATTTGAACTATTTTAACACGTTCTTAATGCGTGGAATGAATAATGAAAAAGTACAATCTAAAGTTGGCGCGGCACCAATTTTTAAAATGTATGAAAGAACAAAATATTATAGCGGGTGTGACTAAATATATCCGAATACGAACACAAGACGTGCGAAATCTCTCGTCCACATTCTTGCATTTAAATCACTATAAAATATAATTGCCTATATAGTATTATAGGTAGAAGCATTTACGCCATCACGCTATATCGACGTATTCTTGTTTGCTTATACATAATATGCCATATATAATATATAATAGTGTGAGCTGTGTAATACTTAAATATATAGCTCTAATTATCGCGTGACTTGGATATTGCAAATAAATCATCATACGATACAAATGTTAATTTTTGTAAGTAATTTAAAAATGTATTATTTCACATGGTATTAGGCATGAATTATTTTTTACATTCATAAACGAAAATGTGATTCAAATTAAACTATACAGCTGGCAATCAACCTATTGTAGTAGGTACCTATACTACTTGTAAACATATAACAAGACATTAGATGCTCAAATATAAACAGCTAGACACGTTATTAAAATGAAATCAATATCCAATTTATCATACGAACATAGATTTATAATATATACTTCCACGGAACAATTACATTTATTATATTAACTGACTACTAAATGTCTCAAAACGTTCTTTTTTCACTAAAATTGTATGAGATTGTAAAAGAACTTTTTACGTCATTTATTGTTTATCGCGTAATACCATATACTTGTTTTTAGATATTTAAGATATTTTAATTGCATTTGATTTTATTAATGATTACTTAATTAGATAATAAACTAAATTAGAATAAGAGTAGATAGACACATCATAAAAAATGGTTATAGTGAATAAAACGTTAAAAATGTTATCTACATAGTATGAACATATTTTAATCTTTTATGTTCAATTTTTTTGAATTTTTTAGTTTTTATTTTTCATTAAATTTAGATATGATGGTCTTTGCAGAGTGCATTATGTATTTACCATTCTAGCGTTTTAAAAAACAATTATATATCTAGATTTATTGATCACAAAACATTTAATTATTGACTTTCGTATTAAAAATAAAATACTCGTGAAGTACAAAGACTATAGTAGTAAATGTTTAACTCTCGCCGTCGTAATAATACCGCTAAGGGGACATTTTGTGGTATTCATAAAATCATAACTCATATTATAGATATGGTTATTGGTTATGTTCATTGTGATTGTTCATATTATTATACAGTATTTATCTATACATTATGCAGGGTTTATATGTAAAAGTGTATTTTCTACGTAGTTATTCACATGTAAAAACTAAATATTTTTTTTTCTAAATTAAACGAGAATGTAAGACTGATGACCATGAATTACGCGGGACCGGCTATCCTCGTCGTCAGCCAGTTACGTGTGCGCTTCATTTTCATATCGAACGTGCACAAGAAGAGATATTATCAGAATATAATAACAAAATATTATGCGCCTAATATTCTAATATAAATCACGTAACTATGTTAATGGTTTATACAGTAGACGATAGATTTAATTGTAGACTGTTGATATGTGTACAGCTGTGGTGGTCACGGCGACGTCGCGTTATCCCTATTGAATACAATAGAATTATAAGTGAAATTAGTATAATAGCTTTAATAATAATATAATTAATAACATATTATATTTTTTTATACTATCGTCCGAATATTTCGATTATTGTTCTGCAATCGATGCGATTACAATATTATTATAGGTATCTATATAGATTATAGATCTATATAGATATTGTTTACCTGCTGCAGTAATTGAAAAGTGAAAATCTTACTGGTAATTGGTAATAGCATAGTCAGAAATGTAGTAAAGTTTGTGGGGAGGACTTAATTTTTTTAAACATACATCAAATACCTCTACCGGCAATACCTTTTTATTAACGTTTTAAATATTTAAGTAATATTTATTATAATTATTATCTACTTATACGTAACACATTTTGAAGACCTTAAAAATAAACGAAAGTAGAATCTAAAAAACAATCATTCCAACATCACTTACATACCTATTATAAAATACTACATTTATTACATTTTTGTGTTTGAAAAATGTACTGAAATTTCAATGGATTTTCTGAAATTAGTTACTAGGTACTTACAGTAAATTATATTATATAGGTACTATTATACGCGTAATAACAGTTTTCAGAAATAATTTTTGTTTAAATATTAAAAAGTATATTTGTTATACTACACAGGAGATCTTATAGGTGTTATTGGATAATCTCTGTTGATATTACCTAGTCCATGCAATGTTTTTTCACTCTTACACTATGATCTAACGACGTTTTAAAATAGACTGTTATAAACTTGTAAGAGATATGTATTACGGATACATGGTATTAATATTTGAAATAAAACGTCGTTTGTTTACTTCGTATCGTAATGAGAAAGATGACAATATATTTTATTGTTTACATTGTGAGCTCTACGAATACACGCGAGGTATAGGTTATAGACCATAATATTATTACAGCATCGTAATCAAATTACAAATTAGAAGGCTGCATAAGTATACTGTTAGACATGAAAGTGAGAGTTTCTTCTTTTATCCTTGTGATAGTCATATGTCTTAAGTTCAACGTAAGGCTCATTATCTTTTATTTTCTTTAAACTAGTTTAACCTGTTGCAGCCCATACAATGATTTTTCGTTCCTCTACTTTTATATGGACATATAATAGGTACCTATAACAATAAATGATGATATATTATAGACAATACATATAATATTCCGGAATCATACAATGACCATCGTTACTTTAAAATATTTTCGTTGAATGGATGCTACTATACGATTACGAGTTTTGACTGATATATTGGGGAATATAAATCATTACGTAAATAATTATAAACACCACATCACTGGATACTATAGTATACAGTCGAACCTTGATAACTCGAACCTCTATAAGTTGAATTTTATTTTCGATAACTCGAAGGAACGCCTTGGCCCCTGCCTTACAATATATATTTTATATATTTTCTGTAAATCAAATTTTAGATAACTTGAATTTTTTTTCGCCCCCAATCGATTTATCGAGTTATCGACGTTCCACTGTATACAGGGCCTGATTTAATAAAATTAGGACCAAGTGCATAATTTTTAAGGGCCCCTCCAAGTCAAAAAAATGTTATAGAAAAAATCTAAATAGAGGGGGGGATTGTTGATAATAAAAAAAATATTTGTATATTAAAAGTGTTAAATACCTATCTCAAAACTTATAAAATATTTATACATTATTTCATGTACTATAAATACAATTTAGTTACTTGGTCTAGTAAATTAAGGACAATGAAAAGATAATACTAATTTATAATATCATAACAAAATTATAATATATTAAAATATTAAAAATACTTAAGGGTCTTAATATCTTATTATATGAATTTAAATTAAAATAATTAATTTTCAATCATCCATAAAATTATAATTAAAATTGTAAAGTGACTTATTAATTAACAATTTATTTTAAATAATTGAAATAAAATAAAAAATTATCAATTTTTATAACCTTTTCCTAACCTTTCTATTATTATTATCATTATTATTTTAATATTTTGTGATGGTAACTGATTAGCACTGGGGTGTGGAATGGAAAAAATAACCAAAATTCAACCGAAAATTTAATGATAAAAATATAGGTACCACTACCTACTGAACTCTGAACATTGAACACATTGACAGTTGGTATTACATTTTACAAAATACATTTTTGTGGAATTAATTTAAAAACAATTTTCTACAACTTACGGAGACCGGGAACCCCTGAAAATTGGGGGCCAAGTGCAAGTGCTCCATCTACACTTGCGTAAATCAGGGCCTGACTGTATATAGTTTCGTCTAGACATTCGTCATTCATGGATTATCAGAGTACCTATCAACTGTTTTCAATTACAAATTAAGCATAACAGCAAAATTAAATCAATAGTTTTCCAAAAAATATAATTTAGTATTAATCCGTTTTCGTAATAGGTATATAACAAGCATCTATAAATAGTATATTAGGAATAGCGCATAGTATAGGTTTCTTATAATAATAATTTATACCTATTAACTCTTTTTCTGGGAGTCACTATATTGTATGACTGTGGTAAAAATACAAAATATTATCAAACAGATATATGTTAAATATTTCATCACAATAAATTAATAAATATAATATATTTTATGTTTACGATTTTACGAACATAAAAAAAAAACATAATTTTTTTTTTTATGTTTATGAAATATCGTGAATGTGATAATATACGTATTATTATCGGATTTTTTTATGTACAGAATAAATAATATATGAAATTTGTACAAAGATTATTAATAAAAGTTTTTTTGCAAGTCAGCAGTCTGTAGTTTATAGTCAGTTAATCTCTTGAATTATTATTTTATTTAGAATACCTATGGCAGAGGCGTATTTATGGGGGGCGGAGGTTGCTTAGGCCCCTCCCGAAATGAAAAACGCAATTATTAAAAATTGTTATTTTTGACATGGAATGATATAGAATTTCCTCAAAGAAATCCAAATATATAATTGCCCCCCTCCGAAATAAAAACCTATATACGCCACTGGTTCTATGATGATTTTATAATGATATTTAACTAACATATTATTAGGTAGTATAAAATATTACGATGTACTATAATGTACTATATTTTAATTCTATAAAATGGAGATCAGGCGATAAGCGGATGATATCATGATTCGGTTTTTTTGTCATCAAATAAAATAAATTATTGTTTACTTTGAAAGTATAAATAATTTAAGTTTGATGTTATATACTTGTATCATATATTATGCGTATTTTTGTTATTTATTTATTATTTGTGAGGAATTATTGAATGTTAATAAGATAAATATTATGTATTTACAAGTTCAATTAATTAGATATCAAAAATAAAGATATGATAATAAAGTAACAGATTATCGATTACCGTCCATTTTATAAATATTATAATTAATAATTATACAACGGAAATACATTTTCATAACTGTGGGTCATTTTTACGCATACAAATTTTAAGTCTAGGTATTCAAGAGTTGTTAGAATATAATATAGTTTGCGATAAGCTACAATAAGAATACAGTTTTTTAATTTATATTTTTAGAATACTCATAACAATTAAAATAACTGAAAAATATTTCAATTATAGTATTATAATTTGGCATACCTTTTGGTTTGTTTAATTTATATTTTATTTTAATTAAAAACAATGATGTAATATCTAATAATCAACTAATACTGCAGATTACTGTTTCACGTTTGTCACAAAACAATGCATTGTTACAATATGCTTTTACACTGTGAAGAATTCGAAAATTGAAAACACTAATTATTGAAATGGCACTCCGCGACAATTGCAGTACAAAAATAAGTGCACCGGTACCACATTCGAGTAATGACGAAAGTTATTCGGTTTGCTATAGAATTATAATCTTGACATGATACTAATATTTAAGAATACGTATATATGTATTATGTATATATATAAACAAATATTTTATACAAACGCAGTGTATAAGCAATTTGGAAATATTCTGAATATAGTTAACTCATTATAAAGTAAAATATGTATAATATTCGAATTATAATACTATAATGCTATATAGTCTGGCATATATTTGACTGTTTTGATTTTTCAATGAATAATATTTACTATTTGTAATATTTGAACTTTACTTATTTGCCGTCTATTGGTAATAGGTATACATAAAATATTATAGTAAATTAACTATAATATGTATAAAATATTATAAAAAGACTTATTAATTCTATGTATATACCAAATAGATGAACGATATATAATTTAGTTATAATATATTAATTTGAAAAATTAAGCATCTGAATCAGGCACGTACACAAAAAAATGTTCGGGGAGGGTTCATAAAAAAAATTTAAAATAATCAATATTTATCTATGAATAATGATATAAATAAACTACATAACTATTAATCTTCGGGGGGGAGGTTGGGTTGAACCCCCCCTGTATACGTGCCTGATCTAAGTCAATTAAATATTTTATTTATTACTATTTTAAAATATAACAAGAGTATAAATATAAGTATTCACTGTATTCTTAGCGAATTTAGGTAAAAAGATGAACAATACATTTTATTGCATAATTTTATTTACCATACTATTAAATTTTCCTCCTATCTCTTCTTAACAGATTTGTCAAAACTGCTACTATTATTAAGATGCCAAATAAAACTATGAAGATGGAGTTTATTAAATTTGATTGATTTATAGATGTAACTTTAAAGTCAATGTTATACTTTTTTTTATAAGATACAATTTTAAAAATTTAAAAGACCATTTGTACAATTCTATAGTTTAAGATAATTTTTTTACGTGTAAAACAAATGAATACAAGAGAAGGATGGAGACAATAGGTTTAGGAATAGTACCTATATACTACAATACTATACCTATATAGGGTAATCCACTCAAGCCTAATTATTCTTATTTTTTATATGTTAATCAATTTATTTAATTTTTGATTTTTGGAATTTAAAAAATACTCAAAGATCATACTTTCAAGTATTTGAGATTTTTTGTATTAATTCAATAGTCTCTTTTGGTAATAGGTATAAACTTCTGTTTTCCGAGTAAAAACCTTTCTTTTCTACTGTAACTTATTTAGCACATAATTTATCTGAAGATATCTCAGACTATTTTGATGTATTAAAATCAAAAAGTGGAATAGTATAGTTATTGAGTTATTTAACTTTGTATACTAAGGATTATTATCCATGACGTATGCTTCAATACGTTTTGAATATATATAGGGGCAATGAAAATTTGAAAATTGTTGATTAAATTACCCATTAAATAATTCACAATAAAACAGAAAGATTCGCACTCAAAAAACAAATGTCTGTTTATCCAATCTGCCATTCCTTAAGTATTACAAAAAAAAAAAAAAAAAAATTAAAACTTTAAAAAAATGGTCTTTGAGCGTTCTTAAAAATTTCAAATTTCAAAAATCGAAACTTGAATAACTTCATTATGGTTGGAAATATAGGGAGATGAGTATGTTTGGTAAATCCACTTGTGTAAAATATAATAATATATGAATAATTTATGGGTATACCATCGGCTGCAGGAAAAACTTACATTATCTAGACACTGACCTTATTTGAATGAAAGCATCAACATTTTGAGAAAAACTTATTTCGGAAAATTATTTACTAGGATATCAAGGCAACGCTTCTATATTTGTATACGTAATTATTTGTTTGAATCAATAATAATTAATACTATTTTTTTTTATAGACAAAAATTTATCAGATTTTATGTTTTTTATAATTTATCAAGTTAATGAGGAACGGGAGTGACAAAAGCGGCGAAATGGAAAATTATAAAAACAGGTACACATTTGATGGAAAAAAAAATGCGCCACTACATGTATATTATTATGTGTATTTAATAGCAGTGCGGCATGGCATGAAACGTCAATGATGTAAACAATCACTAAAAACTATACCTACTTATTAGTTATTTCGCACAACGTATTTATCTAATAAATTATAGCTAATTATAATATATATTTTTTCTTAATTATCTCACTTAAAAATGGTAAGATAAACATTTTTTACCAAAATCATAGAATTAAAAATGTAAATATTATACAAAATTGTTTAAATTATTGATTATAATTTATAATAATCACTTAATAAAGAATATCGATTATTTAATAATAATTCGAACTCGGAAGTTAACGAGTGACGGTGGCCGACGACAGTTCCAGTGTCCTGCTATCAATTATTGGTAATTTCAAGATATATCTATAATGTTCTACTGCAGCTGAAATTGTAAGCAACGTTTGCACAGTTACATTGCTTAATATATTCACGTCATGCCACTCTATAGTATGTACATATTATAAAAATAGTAAATAATATCATATACCTACTATAGTCTATAATCCTATACATGTATAATATATTTATAGTATTTAATAATAATTAATAATATACTTTTTATTTTATATCATATTATGTTTTTAGTGTATTATTGCTTCATAATTTCGAATACATTCTTACTATGATATACGCAACTATTAATATTTTTATAATTGTAATATTGTGATAACGTGCGTTAAATAAATCCTTAAGTATTTTAAAAATTAATATTAATTTCGATAGATATATCTGACGTTCGCAATGGTTTTTATATTCAGTGCTGAAATTATTATATTACTTATTCGGTTTCCGGGAGGGGGAAATTCCGTTTATTTCAATAGGAAATCACCGTATACTTTCTCTTTTTACGTCAGATCAGTTTCACATAAACAAGTTTATAATTTCAAGTATCTGTACGTATAGACAATACTTCAAATTGTGTAATATATCCTTACAACTTATTTTCATTTCCCGCACTAATTGAGTGAAGTAAATATCAAAAATAAAATAGGTATATATGGTAGTGGGATGCTATCATTGATGAATTGAACACCATTTAAATTAGTTTTAAATAGGTTAAGTCTTAAGTATATTCGTTATTCAAAAAATAATAATACTTAAGCACTAATATCTAACTCATTAAAAATATATAATATATATATATGTATGTATATAAAACTAAACAATATTTAAGATAATTCTCATGAAATAGTAATAATATTTAATTGATAATTTATTTTTTATGAAATATGCTCATTTTAAATATACTTGAGTCTTGAAGTATACTATTCCATGGACAGCTTAATGAATAGCTCAATCTGGTCACTCAATATTTGTAACATTGAATATTATGTCCTAGTATATAGTATTTAAGTAGTTATTATAGGTACTATAATAATATATAATTTAGAAAAACAACTTAATATTATAGGAATATAAAAAGTAACAATTGATATAATAACCTATAGACTATAGGTATAATGTAATAAACATTATTACATATTATTAAATATTATAATATTAACAGGGACTCAATATAAAAAAAATATAGGCATATTTTGTAATTTGAACTAGGTAGTATGTTGGTGGCATAGGAAAAAATATAAACCTATTCATATCTAAACTATAATTTTCTTGCATGAAATTGTTAATCATTAAGTATTAATAACTAAATTACCTAAATATTAATTTTTTTAATATTCCTAACATATATTCATTTATTATAATCCGTTCTCTGAGAGAAAATGATCGTTTCGGTCGAAATATATCATGCCGGTCGCTTTTATATTTTACCAACAACATTTTAGAAATCTAATGTGACATTCATAGACCATAATTTGTAGGCCTTGTCAAATTTTCCAAGGGTTAAAAAATTGATAAAAATTGCATTCCTATATATATGATAACAGATTTTATTTCAAATTAATTAAACAAATGACATAATATTATGGTTCTGATGTTATTTTGTTTATAGTTCCGTCAAGAACGATATTGAAGTCTGTAAATGGCCGATTTGCAGCTGGTGAACTCTCGTGCATTATGGGACCATCAGGTGCAGGAAAAAGCAGTTTACTTAATTCCTTATCTGGTTACAAGTAAGCATTGTTGTCATTATTATAGAATTTCGTTCTTTTAGGTAATATTAAAATATTTTAGTTTCTACTTACTTGATATAGGAAAATACTAATAGGTTTATATGCTTAATAATCTTTGAATACATAACCTAACCTAACCTATCTATGTAATTTGTTGTTAATATCCAATAATAACGATATATTATAATAACAGCTATGACTGCTAATTAGATGCATATCAAAATAAAACGGTTTGTACTTATTTTTAAAAAAAAATTATAACTTTAACTAATATTAGTTACATTATCTGGAACTACAATTCACTAAACTTTAAGCTTCAGAGAACTCTCTAAGCTCCAATAAATCATCTACAACAACATTATTCTGATAAACCTAAAATTAAATGTTGTGAAATTCTAAAACAATTAATTCTAAATGTGAAAGTGGAATCTTTGTCCTTTGATGTCAAAGTACGTTATACAAAAATACTTTTACTTTTTACTTTTTAGTCGTCCAAAATGCAATAAAATATTTAGGATTTAATTTTTATAGTGTATAATAAGTTTAAAGAAGAGTGCTAGGAAGTTGTAAAACTAAAAACGTTACAGATACAGATACAGTATGTTTTAAATTAAAAATACATATATATGTATATAATTAATTAACGTGTATTATTAAATATGTATTCTTTATTTTATTTAAAAATATAATATTTTATATTATTTTTTATTTTTATACTTTTTATATTATTATTTTATTAGATTCTGAACGGAGTGATGAATGTATTGACTTTACAATGATTTTTTTTTTTTTTAATTTTTGATTTTTAATTTTTTTTTTTTTTTTTTGTGACTGTCATCACGTTTTAGAGTAGTAAAAGTGCTTCGATTTTTAGACTCAGCCCCGTTTCTGATAGGAAAGTGAATCTAGTTGGTACTTTGGGGGGGTCAAAAGTAAAAAATTTCCAATAGTTTTCAAAAGCGTCAGGAAAAACCCTAAAAAAGTAACAGAAAAACGGGAATTTTTACGCAAAACCAGGTTTTGACTAAATCAATTTTTTTATATGGTTGTAATTCAAAAACTAATCACTAAAATACTTGAAATTTTCACCAAATATTTATGTTAGTGTTATCTATATACAGTTAAATTTTCAAAAATTTTGGATGACCAAAAAAACTTGAAAATTTAATAGGTACAAGGTTCCTTATAAGTTGTTATTATTGTAGCTAAAAAAAATTAAAAATCGTTACCTATAGTTACATTTTTTTAGCGTTTATAGTTCAAATTTTGAAGTTGAAAAATCATAAATTTTGTTGTGTTTATAACTAAAGATTAAAAATACAACACTAAGTTTTCCATAAGTTTTCCTTCAAGTAGCTATAGAGAAAACTGGAATAGCATCATTATAGGAAAAGTTTTAAGTGTGTTTGAATTTTAAATTTTTCACGAAATAGCATAACGATAACGATTTATCCTCAAACGATTTTAAATATTTGTTATTATTCAAAAAGTATAAGTCGTAGATAATTGAAAATGTCACCAGTTATTTAGATTGGCGTTTTCTTTACATGATTAAATTTTCAAAATATTTTGACTTTTTTGAGCTATTTATAGAAAACTGAAATTTTAAATTTTTCCAAGAATTTTTTTTTGACCTAGTCGAAATACTTGAAAAATTAATACTAAGTCCCTCATAAGTTATTTTTATAGTGATTAAAAAATTATAAGAATACATAGGCACAATTTTTTTTAATTAGCATTTGAAGCTCAATTATTGACTATAATATATAATATATAGTTCAAAATCATGAATACTTGAAAATTATTTTATTGTAGGTATAATTCATAAAAATGTTTATATAAGTAGCTAAGAGTTAAAAATTCAATACGAGATTTTCCATAAGTTTAGCTTATAATAATTATAAAAGAACTTAAATTCTGGTGTATTCGGACCATTAAAACATAAACCACCTTTTTCACCAACCATTTGAAATGATATATCCTAGGCTGACAATTCATCTTCGTTCAAAATCGTTTTTCGTATACAATGATACCTATCATTGTATTCAAATTTAACACTCCTATAATATATATAAGTGTTAAGTGATCCACACGGTACCTAATGTATAGCAGAGCAGTACCCACTTACCCGCTTTTAATATTTATTTTTATTTTTATTTTATATGTTTTAGATACATAAAAAAAATTTTAGATAATTTTTTTATTATTAATTTTGATAAAATAACAAAATAATATAAATACGAGTACCTACTTACGACAATGATTAAAAACTTGGTATTTGTGGTTTCTTCATGTTATACGCATTATTAAATAATAGTCAGCAAATTTAAAATTTCTATACATAGATTTCCTATAATACCAATAATCAAAGACCATTATCGACAACATAATATATTATGTAGATAATTTCCGTTTTATAACAATAATTATAATATACCATAAATATATATTATTTTTGCAGTGAATAATCACTATTTCAGTCGTGTTTATGTAGGTAACATGAACGAATTGTGATTAGGTGTCTAGGTTATAGTAAGGGTTATAAGGGCACATCATTTATACTGTTAGGATCATTTTATTGGTTCCAAAGAAATTATATAATAATAAGTTAAAACTATACTAAAGATTTTCTATTATTATTTTCAATACCATAGCTTTTTACTAAGTAGAATTATTTCTTAACAAGAATACCTATTCGGATTTTTATTGTGAATGCCACTATGATGTCAGTCTTTATTTACTGAATATTGTTTAAATTATGGTATGGACGTATACTATACTGGACATTTAATTAGAATAGTTACCAAAGCAATACCTTTCATGTTAACCATTTAGCGGTAATGTTTCAGCTATAAAGGCGTAAGCGGGACTTTGAAGTTAAATAATCAAATCAGGGACGAGAAGTTGTTTCGTAAGTTATCATGTTACATAATGCAGGAAGACAAAATTCAGCCTATGTTAACTTTGAACGAAGTGATGATGTTTGCTGCGGAACTTAAATTGTCCAATGGTACACTGACTAAAGAAAAACAAATGATCGTGAGTATAAAACAATAATTAATTAATAAATAGAAATAGCTTAAGGACATGGGTGATACTAGATTTACTAGATTTTTTTTGTTGCGGGTGAGGGATATAATTATACAAATAAATCACAAAGACTCATCGATAATTTTATCAGTTAACTATTATCAGGGCCGGATTAAGGTTTTTGCCGCCCATAACTAAAATAAATTTACCACCTAATTTACATAGGTAAAATTTGCTATTTCGTTTTGACCGTTAAAATTGAAAATGTAAAATGGTCCCACCCTTAAAATTTGCTGCCCTAGACTTTAGCCTAAACACCCTTAGTTATTACAATTAGTTTTACCAAGGTTAAACCACCGAATTCGGCCTGTAAAATCAGTAACCTAGGCTTAAACTATGATTGTAAAACAGACACTAAGCGGTAATACGGCTCTGACTATTATGCATTATATCACATATTTACATGATAAATAATAAAGCATTACATTTTTCAAGTATTTGTTAAAGATCAATTTTCATATATTTTTTTTTAATATT
This sequence comes from Aphis craccivora, assembly GCA_009835225.1. Taxonomy (NCBI): domain Eukaryota; kingdom Metazoa; phylum Arthropoda; class Insecta; order Hemiptera; family Aphididae; genus Aphis; species Aphis craccivora. The sequence goes on along the minus strand of VUJU01002019.1, from coordinate 6,697 downwards.
ATTTACAGTAAATATTTCTCCTAACGAAAAACTATCTTAATGAGCATACTCATTTTTATATTAGCTATTAAGAACAAAATTCATTATTTCGACTACATTATCATTATTGATATTTCAATGTATATTAATCTTGTAGTGAGCTATCCATTTGAAACATAAATATACACTTACACTGTTGAACACTTTTGCTGGATAAATCTAGTTTTAATTGTACCTAAAAAACGAAGTAAAAAACTAAATTAATTAAATTTGTGAATAAATTGTATTATATTTTTATGGGATATTATTTTTTTTGTTTATGATGTACAATGTACATTATATATGTTATACGTGTTACTTATATATAATTGTATATACATTATAAAAAGAGTATTAAATAGGTGACAGAAATTCAAAATGTTTTGGGATTGTCCGAGAGCAAAAATACAAGGACCGAATTCTTGTCGGGAGGCCAGAAAAAGCGCTTATCTATTGCTCTAGAACTCATCAACAACCCGCCCATAATATTTCTCGATGAACCTACTAGGTAAGTACGTACTAATAATTTACGATTAAAAAATATGTCATAATATTATATGGTGTGGCTATGACGGTTTTTTATTTTTAAAACTATTAGTAAATGGTTGTCAGTTTTTTTTATTTTATTAACTGCGTAGAGGCTGTAGGAAATATAACATATAATAACATAATATGTACAATATTAATGTCTTCAAATTATTATGGTTACTATTATAGTATATTATTTTTTAAATTGAGCAATTTTATGTTATTATTTGTCATAGTTTCGTGATAAAATACGAAATTAATTTATTATATTTATGGGAAAATAACCTTACCAATGTATTTAAGTGTTGCCTATAAAACATAGAGGTAACCGGTATTGTAAAAATAATAAATTACGATATATTATTAGTGATGTATAAGAATATATATCAATACATATTTATAAAATGAAGTCGCTTTTTTTCGTGCGCGATAAAGTCCGAAACGGTTGAATGGATTTCGATGCGATTTTCACTGTTGGATAGGCAATTAACCAAACAATGTGTATGTGTATAATTTATTCGTATGACTTGATTAATAAAAATGATACAATCAAATGTGTGCTTCTGCAGAGACATATATTTATTAATATTTAAATAGCAATGAAATTACCACAGCGTGTTGAAAACACTTGCACAGTGGCACTTAACTATGATTTTGTAGAGTGTTTCGAGTTCGACACACGGATAACAAGAAACCATTAACTAAAATCATTTTTTTTGTTGTTTACCACAGCAGCATATTATATAATATACAATATAGTTATTAGATTAGGTTTACATATGTATTATATTTGATGAGAATCGAGTTAATGTTATAGTTACTTATTACAATTTGCATAATTTGAGAATACTAAAATTTGTATTCAACAAATTACTGAAAATATTATTATAGTCATGGTACCAATAAAACGTAATATATGTATTAAAAAAGTAAAACCAAAAGTGTTGAGCAAAAAAAGTCTGTGATTACGCTGATTTATGCCTAATATGGCATAATTAATATTTATTTAGCAAAAACACTATGTTTTTACCTACATATAAGTACTATATTTGAGCTCTTAGTATTTAATTATCACTTATAAACCTATATAAAATACTGTATCTACATCAAAAAAACTATCAAAAATAAGAACCTATTGGGGTTTTGCTTGGAGAAATATTGCTATATAGCACGGTTATCTTTTATCATTTAGATAACCGTGCTATATAGTAATGATTTTTATAGTAGTTCTATGTATACATATACCTAATATACCAATAATATGCATAGAAAAATAATAATAAAATTATTATATAATACAAGTAGTTTAACTTATGTACTAAATACTAATGTCTAATATGTATAATATTATTATCCACAATATCAATACCACTTTTAATTAGTTCCATAATATTCATTACAAATTTTGCTTTTTTTCATTTGACTTCATGTGATAAAGTCGACATTTCTTTAGGACATACTAAATCTTATATATTCGATCGAATAATGGATATTTGGTAATACACTGTTTACAACAATATACGTATTATATAATGATTAATGGTAACAACGTTATCAGTGCGTGTAATTGTTACGAAGGTCCGTCTGAACCGGTATATACATTGTTATTTATTACTGTGATTGCAGACTGTAGCAAAATATCATTACGTTTCCGTAATAATACTTGAATGTAAATAAAACGAATTTTCTCGGACGGTTTGGAAGAAAACTATGTATATATAAGTATGGTCATATTTATAGGTATACCGTGTATATCGTGTACGAAGGCGAACTTAAATCCCGTACATGGGCATATGGTGACTATATAATATTATATTACACGCTGCAGCGATCACACCTGCAGGGGCGTTATTTATGGGGTTGTGCAAGTTATATATATTATGTACACGTTTCCCTATACAGTTTCTACATCACATTATTATAGACACTGAACTGATCACGATCAGCACATACTATTATATATGAAGGTCATAAGCGGAAATTTGATGAAATTTCTGGGGGTGCTAAGGAATATATACATATATGCTCATTACATGTATATATGGCACTACTATACTAGAGCTGATGTACCTTAAAGTTTTGGGGGGCTTAGTACCCGTAAGCCCTCCCCCGATTTCCGCCTATGATGTAGGTTACAGTTCGACGTTTTGTGATTTGTTCGAACCCTTAATCAACGCCGCAGCGCATTAATCGTGCACATATCATACGCCTTTCTTTAAAGTCTAATAATAATCGTCGTAAATGTATTGATGTGGAATTTTCATAAATTTCTTTTCGTACGAATATAGTGGCCTGGACAACGTTTCCAGCACGTATTGCCTACAACTGTTGCGTGGGCTCGCACACCAGGGCCGCACCATCGTGTGCACCATCCACCAGCCGAGCGCCAGCATGTTCCAGCTGTTCGACCACGTGTATGTGCTGTCCCAGGGGTACTGCGTGTACCAGGGCTCCACCGACCAGCTAGTTCCGTTCCTGTCCACCGTAGGGCTGCATTGTCCGCTCACGTACAACCCGGCCGACTACATAATCGAGGCGACCGACGGCGAAGAACAGGAAAACATTGACAAGTTGGCTTCGGCCATGGCAAACGGTAAGCAGTCGCTGTGCAAGACGAGAGACATCAACAACTGTTACTTGACCGAGGACACGACCAAAGGTGAGCGTTTGATAACTCATAACTACATAATATACTATACTGTATATAAAAGGTTCACCCCAATTGCCACCGTGAAGCGTAGTTTGTTTAAATGCTCATTTTGCAGTTCGATGCTATACGAACAGCCGTAAGAAAGTCTCGGTTTAATACTTTAATAGCGTTTACCGTGTACGATAATAGTTAAATTAGATTTGATACTCGGGTACCTGTGTATTTAAACGAACAATACTAATCATTCGTCTGGAATTCGTTTAGTTGTCTGAGAGATATTTCGATTTCCAAGTTATGTTTTACGTCACTGCGTATAGTTACTACGTCGTATATAAAAAAAATAAGGTATTGGCCCTCTCGTTTTGCAGTGTGTGCATATAATATTAAAAGAATACTCCCATTCTTTCAAATCAGACGAAAAATTATATTTCTAAAAGAAAATACTTTTTAATAGAACTTTTAATACCTAATTACAACTCAGTAATAACATACTCACATAATTATACAATCAATTTTGTGCAATCGTTTTTCCGTTAATTATTATGCGTATTTATTTTGTTATTTATCCGTTGTATATAGTTTCTGAACTACTCTTGCCGGAACTTAATGGAAACGTAGTCACTTCCAAATTGCTCCCTTTGCCACCGATAAATTACATAGCGGGTGACGAAGTAGACAATGACGAAGACGATGACGTAGTAAAACCCGGCAATACATGGTGTGTGGATTTTCCAACTTCCGGTTGGTCGCAGTTTTGTACGCTTTGGAAGCGTATGATCTTGCAGTTGTACAGGAATAAGGTATAAATGCGTTATTTTTACAATCGGTATTCGGCATACTATTATTGTGATAATTTCAGTTTCTTATAAATATTACGAAGTCGCGTTATGATCGTCCATGAGATATTGTAACATGGGCGTAGGTAAGGGGGGTGTTTTGGCTGTTCAAACACCCCCCGAAATTAAAGATAAAACAAATTTAAAATATATAATATTGTGAATTAAATTTAATGTACCTATATCTAGACCAAAACCCCCTCCGAAAATATTTCCTATCTACGCCCATGTATTGTAATATGTATATTTTACACAAAAATAAATATGCATTGTAATATTATTTTTCTTATGAAATTTTTCATCGTTTTTATGTTTTACTTCCACAATCACAGATAGGTCTAAACATTCAGTTTTACCATCATCTCATCTGTGGCCTGGCGGTGGGCATTGTGTTCTACGACAAGGCAAATGACGGCACACAATTTTTCAACCACATGAAATTCTGCATGGGCAATATTCTCTTCCACACGTTCACGCAGTCGATGGTCCAAGTGCTTGCATGTACGTATAGGGTATATTATAATATATCATATTGGTTGTATACTTATTAGTTATTACCTACCTATGATGTAGATTAATTAACTGAATAAACTCCCATTATACCTATATGACAGTAGTTTTGCTGTGTATCATTAACTTCACTAATACACATAAGTTCGAATATGGACATTTTCCATTTAGAGTATACTAAATCCCTTAAAAGTTAAAAGTAAAAGAATATATTTTACAATCTATATACTAATAATACTGTATTTTGTATTTTAGTATTTATATTTATTTTTCCATATACACGCATGACGCATTTTAATAATAATTACAATATAATAAATATTATCAATGGTATGGTATTATTAAAAACATTTTAAATTAACATGTATATAATTTAATATAATAATAATAATATTATATTAGTTATAACTGTATCCAGTATCCAAAAAAATTGTTTAAAGTCATAACTTCCTAAGTAATCCGATCGACCCTTCACTATTATCCTTAAAAGCGTTAAGATTAACGAGACCCAACTATATGAATATTAAATATATTATGAGCTGTAGTAAAAACTAAAAAGCACTAAATAGGTAACTTAGTTAAAATTTCTAAACATAAAAATATCTACAAAAATAAAACAAAATGGATATCTAGTATCTACGTTATTTCGGAAAAAGTAAGTGGGTAGATGGCATTCTGGGGTATACCACTATAGTCAATTGTTTGTATACCAGACTATGTGTACTTAGGTACATATTGTACTTCCTTGTACTTGAGTACTTCCTTATACTTCTACGTAGGTACTTCCAAAGTATTTCTATTATTTGTACACCTACTTCCGCTCACAGTTTACCCCCACCTCCGGCATTCCTTCACTAGTATAATGTATTAACTATAAATACATAATAATAATTAAACAATAGGTATAATGTACATATTGCATAACGATTTTCAGCGTTTTCTATACCTATAGTTATTGTTAAATTATATTTTGTAGTTCCATCCGAAGTGAAACTGCTAAAACAAGAATACTTCAACAGATGGTATAGCTTGAGGCCTTATTTCTTAGCGCTACAGTTGTCAAGAGTACCATCCATTGTAAGCATAAAATAAATACTGATATATAATATTATAATATTAATTAATAAAAATAAATGTTTTCATAACGTTCATAAAAAATTGCATATGAATGTATTACATGAAACTGATAATAATTATACTCTTGGGGGGAGTCGTTCAAATTTTAAAGCCACTAAAATAGTTCATTTGCAATTTGCACGTGGTTTGAAGTTTTGAACGTTCCCGTAAGTTATAGGTATATGAACATCATAAGCATATACATATTATATTAAGTCAGTATACATATAAGTCAAATAACAAAAAATTTTTTTTCATAGATATTTTTTAGCAGTATTTATACGGCTTTGGTATATTTCATGTCCGGGCTACCGTACGAACTTTTGCGATTTTCAATGTTCAATATCATTTGTCTATTGGTTTGTTTCGTCTCCGAAGGCATGGGACTTCTTGTGGGATCTGTGTTCAATGTGACGGTACTGTATTTTTATGAGAGAAAAATTATATTTACCTAATCATAAATAGGGAACAAATAAATCGACAATTATTTCTATAGAAGGTATGAAGTGATCCGATCATATTAACATAAATTACCTATATATCATATGGTGTACAATGACACGCTGCCACGCTGGTTATACACAACACACATTTCACATTTACACATATTATATACATTACATCATGTGTCATGCACCTAGTATACCTACCTAACTATTATTATTGCACATCATATGCGATTTAGATGTGATACAATTAGTAAATACTTAATACAGATACATATATTATATAACTTATACCTCTATAACTTCATTAAATAAAATAATAATTATTATTATCATCACCGAAATTAAGGTGATTTTTTTGACAGTAGAGTAAAGACTCATTTTCCCAAAAAGTACTAATGTTATTTTAGAAATGTTTTTGTTACATCATTTGATTGCATTAAAAAAAGTATAAACTATAATGTATTTTCAAAAACGTTGTTTTAATGGACACATACTAGTTGCGGACAAATAATTTTAGGTCAATATTATAACATAATAATTGCGGACACGCGTTTTGTTGTCATAATACTAATTGCGTACACAGATTATTT
>VUJU01002018.1:5084-36112 GCA_009835225.1 Aphis craccivora | reverse complement strand
CTTAACTTTAAATGTTTATACCTAAGTTAAGAATAAAAAATAACTATCATTAAATCTATAACAATTTTTTAACATCTTCATCAATAGGTATACTTCCCTTCACATTATTATAAAAAAAATAATAAAACAAATGAATATTCACAGTTATAAAAAAATAGAAGGTACGTTACCTTTTTGGGAATAATTAATTATATCTATTCAAAATTCAAACTATCTATACATTAGAATATTTTTTCTAACACTTAAAACTTCACCACTAGGATATCTAATATGTGTTGCGTTGAATAAAAATTGGATGTATAATATGTACTTACTGAGCATAGTACATATTATAATTATTATATATATTAACCTATATCCAGAAATCCAAGAAACTTAAAGAAATAAAGACTAAGACTATAATATAATTAGTTAGTTAGATTCCATACTGCATACACTATTCAAATTTTGTGATTTAGTTATATTTAGCCTTATTTGATTAATACTAAAAGAATACATTCATCATACATTCACAAGCATTCTAGTTATCACTACCGACTACCGAGCTACTTATATTAATCAAATATTGACTCATACTCTATACTACGTCATTGTTATAAGTTATAACTATAATATAATTATTTGTTTTATACTTTTTAATTTATTTCGTTAACATAATTTATAAAAAGTCAAATTTAATGTTTTAATATACATGCATATTAAACAGTATTAAGTAATTATCCATAAAAATATATTTATACATTTTACACAAATTTTGGGAAGCGAGAGGAGTGGGCCTAAAACCCTATTTGTATTCATGCCTGACCTACTTAATAAATATAATATTAAGTTTAACTCTGTTTAAAATTATAATACACAATAATTACAATGTAAAAAATGATTTACAATCTATTTTAAGTCTGATGACAATATTGAAAAAGATTTAATATTTAACAACGAATAATTTTTTATTAATGGTAAAACTCTAGACAATAGATAGGTACCACCTAGGTATTAAACAACTTAAGTATAAATATTTTATCTTTCAACATATGGGTATAGTATGAGTATATTATGTTACATATTACATATATATATATTATAATATAATGTTTAACACTACGTAAAATTAAGTTAGAATAACTTTTATGGCAACCATAACTTATAAATAATAAAAATTAAATTAAATTTCGTAATTTCGTATATAGATATATTAGATAAGTTTTGTTATTTAAAGTGTCAAAAAAAAAACAACAATTAAAATCGAAAAACCCATTCTAACATTTAAAAGAGGTTACCTAATAATTGAGTTGCTATTTATAAAAACCAAAAATATTCACACTTTTCTATCTTTCTATCAAATCTAATCTATATTAATTTGGGTTACTTAATTAAATTATTCAATAAATAACATTTTTGATTAATGAAAATAGTGCTAAAATATACTATAATTTAACATTACTGATACCATACGAATTCGAAAAAATACTTATTATTTTCTAGTCTATAAGCATAAATATTAAAATGAACATTGAATTCTAGCTCATTTTTATATCATATTTACTTTATTTGATTTTATTCTTGTTTATTATAAAAATATTTTGAATGCATCCATACTTGCCTCCGATTTTTTCATTAATAATAAGACTCTATACTCGTATGACTATAATATAGTTAATTTCCCGTCATTTAGGTCATGAATTAAAAATTATGAAGTTTTAAGCCTTCAAATTAATTTTTATAATAATATTACAATATATTTAAATATGAAAATTAGGTATATATATATAATTAGGTATATATATTAGGTATATATATATAATAACGAATGAATTAAAAGAAAGATAGACTTCAAAGGAAAAATGATATTTTAGCTATTATTATTTAGACCAAATTATATTATTTTCAATAACAGTATTAATAGTGTAGCCCGGTGTAGGTTAATTAAAAGTCTAGAAAAAATACTTTTTTAATGTATTTCTTTTACATATTGAAACCAGTAATCATAATAATGAAATGTAAACGATATTGTATGAAGTATATATTGCCAATTTTTTTTACATTTCATCTTGCTTTAGCCAAAAATAATAAATCAACTATAATATATCTAATTTTATTTATATAAATCAACCATGAATAAACATTAAACAATATTATACCATTGATTAAATATATTATTATATTTAATATATTTAATCAATGACTATACTTAATATCCAATATGTTAAATATTCTTTTTTTGTACATACTATGCAATTATATTTTAAAAAATCGTAATTATGCAACAAATACAACTTACAATTTTATGATGAAAATTCAAAAATAGATTCGTAACTTCTTGCCAATTCCTTCATTTTAATACCATGCCGAGATTAAATGTTAATATAAACGTTATTTCGTATAATGTAAAAAATAACCTTATAATATGTAAACCTAGTTATTTAATAAAATAAAATGCAAATCAAACGATAGAATAATTACGTGATTTTATGTGGTTGGTTTAGTATTACATAAAATTAAAAGCTAAATATCAAAATTAATATACCATGTGATTTTTTTTTTCGTAAAAAAAAATGGATAACAATTTGCCTGATAAAGTTACTATATTAGATGGTTAAATGATAAAAAAAAATTAGTAATCTCGATTCATATAATTAATCAAAATATATCTTTTAATTGATCCACCAAAAATGTAAAGGCTTAGGTCTAGTTGTACAGTCTATGATTAATCAGTGATTAAGAGTTAATCAGCTGATAACAGATTTTTAACCGGCTAAACTCGACCGATTAGGTTAGGTTAACTTTAATCGGAGACAATACAACTAGCCCTTATTAGTGTTATACATACTTAGTACAATTTAAATAACTTCTAATTAAAATTTTTTTAATTTTATTAATATATGTTAAACTTTTACTCACATATATGTAAATATTTATAAACATACAAATTGTATAGTTAATATAACTTATTACAGTAGTATAGTACCTAGTATAAAAGCCTATATTGTTCTCAAAATTAATACAATTTTCATAATAGGTACTAAACATTATGAGCTAACATATTAAAATATTATATTAACTTCAATATTAACTGAGTTCAATTAATCCAATTCATATATTATACACATATAAATATATATGTATAATAACATTTGTAGCACTTTTAGCACTGAATTCTATTTATAACATTATAATTTTGTAGAGTACTTAAATTATCTAAAATTTCAAAAAATAATAATAATTTATTATTTATTTTATTTAATGTTTTTTTGAGTTATTTCATTAGAGTTAGTAGAATAATGTATATTTCATAATTATAATTTCAAAATAACCCATAAAATGGGATACATAGTACCTATTTTATTTTGCCTATAGAATTTTTATTTATACTTTGTGTTATTACTCAGATAGTTTAAATAGAAAAATGAAATGAAGTATTTAATAAACTAATTCCATCTTTAATCAATAGGAACACAGAAAAAAAATAATTTATAGCAAAAATAATAGAACGAATCTTCTTGAATGATCATTTTTTCAGATATTTCTTTAAAATAGAAATTACATAACCATGTATTATTAAATGTTTGGATGATTATCAGCTTGTTAATTTACTATAAACATATATTAGATTTACATATATTATATAAAAACATAATATTGATTCAAAATTAAAAGTATTGATTAAATAGCTACTAAGTTTCATATAATATTATATTCTCGGTTCATAAAAATGTAGTTTTCAATAACGACGCAGTTAGTAAAACAGGTGTAAGAATATAAGATATTCTATTTTATTAGTATAAAAAAAATACTTAATAGGTCAATAATTAATATAATCATAATTAATTTATAAAACTTAAGTTAGATTCCTACTATCCAAAAATAAAAAACCCAAAACAATGTTTTGTTATAGTGGTAATAGTTATAATACATTTTGAAGAAAAACGAAAAATAATATTTTATCTTCTAAGTTATAATATTAAGTGGATGAAAATTGTTAGGTATGTTCTGGTAACTCATTTTATACTCACATTGTAGCATATATTCATTTACAACATATTTACGTATAATACATTGGAAATATCGAAATTATCAAGTACTTATAAGTTATAGGTACTGCATAATATTATATTTTATTATTATTATATATGTATATATATATTTATATATTTATATCCAAACAATTATATTTTACATCGCCGTATTAGTTATAAATAAATTATTTAAAAAAAAAAACACACATACACACACACAGACACGTGCACCACACATACACTCTCGCAGACACACGCGTGGAACGGCTTAACAGTGGAAGTTCGGTCCGTCTGTTACGGTCCGTGTTCGTGGGGCTAACTGCCGGCGGCTCAGCATGTGACTCTACACAAGCGATGCAGCGACGGTTACCGGCGGCGCCCGCACGCGCATGCATGCACACGTTTCTACGTACGTGAGATTTTTCTAAGCGTTTCCCCCACCAATAACGAATACAAAAATCCTTTTGTTTAAAAAAAATCAACCGTCTTAATATATATTTTTAGCACCCTGTACCCTCCAGTGATAGAAAGGGGTCAATCGAAATGATGAGTGTTCGTTTATTCTTATGTCATTTTTTTTATTTTATAATTTTTTCAAAATGCGCTGCGGGTGATCATTGCACTTGGAAAAAGTCTTGTATATCACCCGGGTGGGTCCGAAATCGATGGGGGATATTTACCACCCCGTTGGATGTTAAATCCGTGCACATTTGGAACGTACCTACCTATATACATCAACATGAATTCGAATGATGACTACACGTCAAATTACTCACGTCAATGTTTATAGGTAACTTATACGTTATAATCATTGTCTTTGAAGACATATTAAAGTAAGTGCCTTACTTCCTTACTACCTATATAACAGCTGTAACCACAACTTCCTATTAATATTTGTGTTACTATTATAGTACACTTTATCTAAAAAGTAATAGTTATTAAATTTAAGTCATTCTGTTGAGTATCAACTGTCATAGTACATCTATAGTCAATCAATAATTGAAAGCACTTAATAGTTAATAAATAATAAGATGAGTACTAATAATATACAATCGTATTGCGTATATTTTATATTTTATAGTTATATGTGAGAATCTCGTGATCATCCATCAGTCATCACGTATATTATACAATCATTTCAATAAAAAGGGATGCAATAATATTAAAACAAATAAATACATTTTGAGTAACTAAAAAGTATAATTATCAACAACATCGGAAACGTAAAGAAAATCCACCAAATAATCTACCTACTAGAAAACTGTTTTATTTTTAGCTCACGGCACATTCAATATTTACCTGCAGCGACTAGCGCGGCTGGAGTAAAGACATCACCACAACACGCCATCACTAGATATAGAAAAATGTTAACCCTTTCAGACCCCATGGCCCATGTCCTTTTTATAAGAGACGTGGCAAAATGTTATTTATTACAATTGATGTAAAAGTAGTGTAGTTATAGAATATAATAGAAATAAAATAGATAATATTATATAGTCATTGATTAAATATTTGTCTGATATACTTATATTGTATATTATTTAATAGTAGAATAATTTTACCATAATATGTCATGCATACATTTTATTTTAAATTGCTAATTAGATGGTGATGATTAATAAGGATAAGTGTATTCTTAAATCCTTGTTAACGTCTTACAAAATAGAATTAATTTAAAAGTGTACAGTTTACAGTGTACCTGTAAATATAATCGTCTTGCAAAAACGTTATTTCCTTTTCCTAGGATTAAAATGTGTTATTGTGTTTATTTAGTAGATAGTACCTACGTGGTCTTACTTAAATATTTTATTCGTAGACAATTCTTACTAGAAATGTAGCTTAAATAATATTTACTTTTTAATACTTAATAATCAATACAGTAGAATAACTGTATGGCAGCCCTTCCCTCCCACATGCCCCATACTTCAAATTTTAGGCCTCCATTACTAAATATTTTTACAGGTTCTATACAAAACTTCCGATAATCAAATTTACCATGAATAATTAAGAATCAATAATAATAATAATGATGAGAATAAAATAGTTTTTTTATAACAATATTTTTAAATAATTTGTATCCAGATTCGGACGATTCAGTATATAAGACACATGATATTGTACAATAATAATCCAATTTAGATACCTAGCCTAAAGGATATGTCTATAAATTAAATCATTCTAATCAAAAATAGTTATTATACCCATTGTCTTATTACAGCCGTTTCGGGTGTTCCATACACATAAGAATATAAGATATACCTACACGATAATTTCTAGGTTATTCAATGGTTAAATCATAGGTTAAAAAAAATCAAAATAACATATTATATATATATATAATTATATATTTATATATATTATTTAGTTTAAAATAAGTATATGAACATTTTGAAAATTACAAATTTATTTCAACGAACCACTATACTCTAAGTCCAACCCCCTCCCCTTTTGGCTTTTAGGGACCATGTTTTTAAGTATGTAGCCGTTACAGATGTTTATATATATTATGTACTTATTGCACTTAAATATTACTTTTCAAAAACAATCATTATTTAATATTTTAAACGTGCAATTAAATTAGTTATTTTTCATCACAAAATACCAGATTTTATCAAGCTATAATTATAATAATATATATATATTATCATAATTATATTAAATATTTAAATACCAATATACCTATAAGATTATAAACCAAATAATCGTTTAATTTTGGTTTGAAATTTTTCTTGAAAGTTTATACAACATTTATAAATGCATTGATATTCGTTAGGTTAACCATCAACAACTGTTAATATAGACATAAGTACATCACCATCCATCAAATACACATTGTCATGGAAGCCAGAAAGCAATTAATACCTGGTCGAACGACCGTTGCTTCTGCTCATTTGGTATTATTCTTGATAATATTCGACTTTCTGTTTCTTGTGTAGTTATATACATACATTTTGGTGGCGCCTAGTAGATCAGCTTAGAGGGAAAATGTGGACGTATTCACATTCGGTATTCACAAATCAAATAACTGGTGCTCATTGATCAAGCGTTTGATTCACCACTAATAGACTATTGAAAATCGTATCGTTCACCAGATCTTGTCATTATAAAGCCTATTCTTATATAGCTATAATATTTTCTTCTCACTACTACCTTATGTTTGAATATAGTGTTTGTGTCAAATTTTTTGATATAAAAGATAATATTGAATAGGTATCGATTTATCGGCTACTTTCCACCGTACCAAGATTATTTAATAATTTGGTGGTCCTGGAAAAAACTGTTTTCACTTTAGTGGGGCAAATGTAATATCTGTAATACACTAGTATCTTGTATAACTTAAGGTAATTGTACACAAAAACATTGTCTTTCGAGACTAAAAGAGAAAAACCGTGTGTATAATAATAAAATCTACAAAAAAACAAGACAAAGACGATAATCAAATTATAAGCTTATGATAAAAGTTTATTTTATTTATATAACTTTTAAAGTTGTACACTGGCTCTATGTATAATTGGAACAATAATACTTCAATAGTTATTGTAGGTGAAGCCAGATCAATTATTGTATCCACTGCAAGTCCGATGACACATACGTCATATAATACTCAAGCAAAAAAAAAAATGAAAAACATGGATACCTATATTTTCATATTTCAAATGACAAGCAACAATAAAATACTAAAGTCTACTAATTGCATTAAATAATATAAGTATAACCATCGAAAAACTCCTGCAGTCCTGCATAACCATAACCCAGATAGATACGAAATTAAAATATTACCTATATACAGTTAAATTTTCAAAAATTTTTGACTTTTTTGAGTTATTTATAGACCATAGAAATTTTCGATTTTTATGAGAATTTTTTTTTTTTTTTTGAAGTGTCAATAAAAAAATGTTGGATAGCCAAAAAAACTTGAAAATTTAATACAAGGTTCATCATGAGTTGTTTTTATTGTAGGTAAAAAAAAATCTAAAATCGTTTGTCACAATTTTTTTTATAAACGTTTATAGTTCAAATTTTTACAAAATATATCGAAATTGTGAAAATTTGAAAGTAATTTTGAAATTGAAAAATCATAAAATTGTTTGTGTTTATAACTAAGAATTGAAAATACAACTCTAAGTTTTCCATAAGTTTTCCTTCAAGTAGCTATAGAGAAAACTCGAAGCATCATTATAGGAAAAATTTTAAGTGCGTTTGAATTTTAAATTTTTACGAAATAGCGTAACAGTAACGATTTATCCTCAAACAATTTTAAATATTTGTTATATTGTAAATATTGTAGGTAGTAACTTTATTTGCACACGTGAAATGACACATAACCTAACCTAACCTGACACATATCTAATATATTTAATTGCTAATAAATTTAAACCAACGATAGATTTAATTATATATGTTTACTATTGTCATATTATTAAACTCTCGGGTCTTAAAGTATTTAAAGTAACCAAATCATAAGAAAATCACAACAAGCTGTTGGTAAAACTTTTAAAACCCTCCAATATAAATAAGGTTTCCTTATTGGGTGTAGTGGTTAATGGTAATAACACTTTATTTGGTCATGGTCACTTAAATAGTAACATATTAACAAATTAACAAATTAAAGTTGTTTTTGTCTATACTCTATAGTCTATACATTCTGTTGTGTCGACCATAATATTTATAATATCCCTGTGATTTCATTGGCTATGGTTACCTTTTTAATATACCTTCCATATTGTGTCCATATTACCAGGTGTTATCGTCGACATGCGGTAACGGGTAACTATGATAAATTATGGTTTTCAATTACATTATTGTTTACTAATATAAGGTTTCCATACTTTCCACTGTCCCCAATAAACAGAATAAAGTGTTTTGGACAAGCAATTATCTCGAAATTTAACTTCAAAAATATACCTATGTTAACATTTTGTCTTTTACTAAACATCTCTAGTAGAAAAATAATCAAATAAATAAATAATGTTAAAAAACACACATTTGTTGAGTTAACCGTCACTTAGTTACATATTCAAGTCTCCTGAATAACTCTTATAAGCTAAAGAGACAACTAACAATTAAAATTATTTATTAAACTCAATTCTGACAATTCAAAAGTATATTCATGAGATTCAATTCAATAAATTATCTACTACTCTAAAGTAACTAATGAACGATACTAATGTACAAAATAATTACCTACATAGTTAACTTATATATTCGTACATATATTGTACAGTTTACCTGTACCTACTTACTCAAAATTAAAATTCAAACGAGTAATTTTTAAATTATTTAACTATGTATTAAGGTCAATAGGTTCATGAAAGTGGGTTTGGAAGCTATAATGTTTTTAAGACTTCAGTAATTAATATTAATCAGTAATTTATAAACATTTATAACTCGTACAAATAGTCTAAGTATAATAAATACTAGATCTAATATTATATCTATGTTAAATATATAGGTATATATATATATTATATATATATATTAAAACTGTTTTTAAAGACTATTAACCTTAGTATAAAATTTGGTAACTGAAAAACTGCTCATTCCAATTTTGATGTAGGTAGAAGAACATTTTCATATAAGTTACATACGAGTACTTAATATGATATAATGTGCAGTAAAAAAGAGGGTTTCCTCTATAAAATGTATTAGTTTATATCAGTATATCACTACACTCTTTAAGTAGTACAACAAATACCAACAATTTTAAATTATAATCTTTAAGACTTAAGTATATTAAAAAATACTAAAAATCAGAATTTGAATAAATATATTAAAAGAAAAACTAGAGGTAAAAAATATATACCTAAGTTAAAGGAACCTATTTATTATTATTATTTATGAACTGAAATTCTTATTTATAAGTACCATTTACAAACCTATACCCTATGAGTGCGTTTATCAGTATATCGTTATTAAAACAACTCAAAATAATCGGAACACAAATTATTCGGAGTACTTACACGCAGTGCACGCGACCAACTAGTAACTACTACCAAAGTACCATAAAAAAAATAACCAATAAATAACTGGGGTTAGTGTCGTATACTACTCGTATATAACAGAGTTGTTATTGGGGGTATATTACACTGTCCACTATACTACTTTTTATGCATAAGCGCAACTAGGGGGCTGGGGGATTGTCCCCCCCCAAAAAAAAAAAATTCTAATAGCCACTCCAAAATAAATTATTCAATTGATTCCTAAAACATTAATAAACCTTTAAAAATTCAGCTGTATTTCCCTTTTTTTTTTTTTTTTTTTTGGAAAGTTTTTAAAATTTATAATATTATAAATTGCCTACCTTTCTATATTGTTTTATTTGAAACTAATAAATGTGATCTTAAAAATGAAATAGCTGTCTTTAAAAATTCATACTGCAATAATGAAAAAACAGATAATTTCAGTCTCATTCAAGAAAATTTATCTAAAAGTATTCCCAAAGTTTTGTGGGATGGTTCAAGTTGCCAATATATTACCAATTATAAAAAAAATCTGAGATCATTTTGGAAAAATTCACAGCCATCAACAGAAGCAAAATGAATTTTATATAATATCTCAATATCTACCTATTTACGATGCATATAAAATATATAATTAAAAGTAAATGTTGGTGTTTAAATTTAATATGGTGGATTGGGGGGGTCCGGGGGTGTAAGACGATACGCCCCCCACTGGTTACTTTTGTTATAATATTGAGGTGGGGCTATAGCCCCCCCTAAGATTTTGTGCTAGTTGCGCCACTTCTTATATGTATTATAGTTTATAAATTATTTTGTAAAAATAAAATACTAATCTTATCCACCTAGAACTAATAATAATATTTATTACTTAATATTATTATAATCATACTTGCTAGCTGTTTTATATTATAAGATTTCAATTTTATCATGGCTATAATATTTACGTTATGATTATTAATTGCTAAATAATCCATTTCCTAATAAAATATATATAAATGAATTGACTGGTCGATTGTTTTTTTTAAATCAATTTTTTTTTTTAATATATAACCTTAACTCTATTTTAATTTATAAATAGTAATATTAATACATACTATGAACTACATACCTCCTTAAAACAATCCTAGTTATTCCACTTCAGTGGGGTATGATCATATTCATATCAAATAATTAATACTGCTATACTGTATGTTATACGCACGATGGAAATAACACGGCCTTCTTTGTAAAGTGACGTCAGCAATGCAGCATTCAAATCAAAAAATAAATTGTTTACATCAGCACGTCATGTGTATCGGGGCTACTTGATCATGCCTAGTTACGTAGGTATTTGTATAATGAACATTGTTCTAGATATTATATTAAGTTAGATAGCTTTTATTCGTAAACTCTTTCTGCAGCCGTGACTTAAGACTATTTGACTTAAACATACTCGCGTACTGGAATAACGTTAAAACAAAATAGCTTTTGGCGTCCATACCAGATACCACGACATCGGTATAAATGCATTTTAAAATAATCGACCATGACAGCGGTCCACGGAGTTTCAAAAATACCAGTTAAAATTAAAATTAGTTCTTAAAAAATATATACCTAGGTACATAATACGCTCTGTTGGGTTCACGCTAGTAAATTAATTCACGCAATTACAGTTAATAGATATAGGTATCACCTAGACCAGGGCTAGATCGCAGTGCCGAACTGACGAATGTCATTAAGGGCACCTGCTCCAAGGTCCATGTCCTACCATTTTAAGAATCCCTAGAGTTCTAAAAAAGGAAAAACTGTAATATTTAGATTCTCAATCCTATCTAAGAAAAAAATTGCATGGTTCTAAAATAAAAAATGGTAGTTTTAAGAAACACTACAACTACATCGTATAGACACTGATCGTGATTGTTCAATATAAGTACCTAATTGACTTTCGTAATGGCGTTACGTAGGTAGTGGGATACACGCTAACAGCTATAACAAACGTATAATCGTTATACATTTTCGTGTAGGCATATTAATTGTAGGTACACATCTAAGCATTACCAAATTTGTGCATCTGTTATCACAGTTCCGACGATTTGTTGTGTCATTACAATCAACCAACAGGATATAATTTAGACATAGGTATATTTAGCCCCAAAATTCTCTTAAAATATAAATTTGTTCCTGTTTGATCCGAAAACCTATAACCAAGTAGGTATAAATAAGTAGGTACCTAACATTGTAAATTGTTAACATTCGTAAATCAATGATAGAAGTACATATTAACACGTTAGTATACGTTACTTACAAGTTACAAATTGAATTTATAGGTATTCAATCATTAATTCTACATGGCAATAACACACATATGCGGTTAACCAGGGTTTATTTTTATAATATATTCAGATAAACAGAGATGTTAACGTTGGAGAAGGGAAGGGGGACAAATGTTTCCATGCTCTTTCTCATCGAATGTGTCTGTATGTTAAACATGTACCTAAGTCATATACGGCTATACCAATGTTTAAAAACTCTTAAATTCTTAATTTTTAGTTTTACAATTTCACTGACTGAGAGCAGAAGGCTGTAAGTAGGTATATAAAGTGCACGTATATATTATAGTTCTTCATTTGAATTTCAAATGTTTTGGATGGTGATCGGTTTTCAGTTTTGAATTTTAAATTAAATGTGTCACTACCTACCACTATTCGTTTTCCAAACCCGGTCGGGCAAACCGCATTATTGTTCAAAACTGACTCGAGTGTGGTTTAAAAAATATCATCATAGGCCATAGTCAATAATCAGTATAGGTAGTAGGTACCTATGAACTTTATATTTCTTATTTTTGTACCTATTCTATTTTTTTAAATTTTATTTATTTATTTAAAACGTGCTATTGTCAGTGCTATAATCTTACAATTTTTCTCCGCCAGGCTTGGCCAAGATTAAATCTGCATCCAATTAATGTGACACATGGGAATTCATTAATTGGAGTTTGAAGAATTTCTTTTCAAAGTCAGAAACTGTATAGGTATTGACCTATTGGCGGTATTGTAGCTTAAATATTAAAATAATTCCTAATTATTTACTTTTCAGCGTAGAAATAACAGTCCTGTACGATAATTCTTTTTTATCTTTTAATAAGCTAAGTGCAATAGGAACATAGATATTTGTTATTTTTAAAACCAATTATTACATAATCATTTACCTACTGAAAAAATATCTTACAATAATCAAGTGCCATCCACCAAAATAGTCTCAACATTACACTTTTATTTTAAATTACTTTTGCAAGAAAATATTTTTACATTATTGCTTGACTTATCATTAATTAATACTACTAAATTTTCCTTTTTCTAATTTATCACTTCATCTATATTAAAATAAGACGTTATCCATGTATTTTGGTAACTAACTTTGGTACCTATAATCGTTGTAATTTAACACAATAAGTATTTTCCCCTAAAAATGAATAGGTAGTTTGACATTAAAAACAGATATTTAAATATAGGTACCTACCTATACCTACCTAATTTTGTAACCTTTTTATTTATTTTATTTACATTATATCTAAGTAGTAGGTATTAATACACAATTTAAAAATACCTAACAATTAGGTAATGTGCCTACCTACAACCTACATCAATATACATTATATTAAATAATTTATGATAAAATTCTAAACTCGACGAATAAAAAACATTTTTATTAATTTATCAATACTAATCATGTCTCTGTTTACAAAGTACCTAAAAAAGTCTTATTCAAAGACTAAAATACCTACCTTTCAACATATTTTTTAACCTCTGGACAAATTATTATATTTACCTGGGCTTTCAAAAATTGATACCTAATATTCATCAACCTTTCTTTTTACCTATCTTAGTCATGATTTTGTCTAGGTATTTAATATTCGAATACTAAACCTGATTCGTGATTTGTATCATGATCATTTGGCGTTCTTAATAACACGTGTTCTTCACTTATGTGGGTATGTAGGTACTTTAAGTTTTGCATTACAATATTGTCTAAATTTAAAATTATTTAATAAAAGTACCTACAGTTTTTCCTCATTCACTAAAAAATTTTAAAAGCAACATTTTTAAAATTAAAGTAAATATTTAATGTCTTTCCATAAACTAAATTCTATAAGATATAATGCTGGTCGCTTTAATTTGCGTCACCATTTCAAATGTTTAATGTAAAACTACTAATAGTCGATATATTTGTCTATTGCGAACGCAACTCGGACACAACGCAGAAATTATGTTTCTCTCATTATATAATTTTTTTAGTATCTACATAATTTAAAATGTTAGAAATATTAGTAGGACAAATAGACATAATTTTACATTTCTATCAGTAAATCCATGAAGGCATGAATAATATTTTTGATCTGATAGTAAATGCGGAAAATCAAAGAATCATAAATAAATAAAATGCCAATCCACCTATATATCAATACTTCTACCTATAATTGGTTTAAGCACTGTCATGTATACAACAAACTAAAAAAATAAATATAGATTCACCCAAACGGCGTATGACTGAGTCATTATTTTAAATTAAAACCGCCTCTTTTAGATAGATATTTCATTATATACCTATTATTATACTCAGATAAAACCAAATACCTTACTCAAAAACCCAGTTAAAAGTTTAAAATGTATAAAATATATAATTACGTAGGTAGGTACCTATCTACTCTTGTTTTTAATACATGGATCGTTGGATGGATGGATAATGGATTCTATCTAATTTAAGCTTTTTAGCTTTCTATGCATAAATAAATCTATTCTTCACATACCTACTTACTTTAATTGTAAAAATTAATATTTATAGATTGTTCATTCCTTCTCCAATAAACATTGTAATGTGTATAAGTGTATTCTATATTAATATAGTATTATGTTACAATAGGTACTGTTATTAACTAATATAGGTAACTTATAAGATATAAGTCAATGGCCACGTACCTACCATAAATGAGTAGGTACATTGTAAAAAAAAGCTAAAATTTAAACTAAATATTTTGAAAATGTCATTGTGCAAATAATTGTATAGGTATATTATTATATAAAGACAAGAAGTTTCAAGTTTTTACGATTAGGTATTAGGTAATATATTTATTAACAATGGACGAATTAATAGTAAGTAACAAAATAATTTAAGTCATTCAATTTTGTTGAAGTTTAAATTTCTAATACTTATCCAAAAAAAGAAAAAAATGCAAATGTATTTTTAATAATTTTAGTAGCTATATAAGATCAATCTTCAATTGTATTTTAAGCTCTTAGTAAAAAAAAAATTTATATTTATTGCTATTTCCCAACCCAAAATGGAATTAACTGGTGGTTAAGTTGCAACAGGAGAGGTACCTTATACGTAGGTTGGTACTGTTAGTATATAGTCTAAACACTCAGGTTTTAAACTAGGTAGCAAATCTTATAAAATTAAACCTCCCAAACCATTAATTAATTTTTTATAATACAATTTTACCTTGTTTTTTTAATTTAGTGTCTTATTCTTAACTATTTTTATACAATATTATACATATGAATATATATTGATTTTAAAACATAAACAATAAACATATTTACTTACATATTAAATAAATTTGTAATGCTCTGTTTTCATACTCTGAAACTAGGAAAGTGCAAAAACATTAAAAATTAGTTAAAAACAATAAAATCATAAAATTCTATTTGTGTTTTACGAATTAGTCATTTAGTTTGAAATGTTATCAAAATTAAGATAAGTAATATTTAAACAGTTTGATATTAACAGCAAAATATAGTTTTTAATTAATTCATCTAACATTCATCCTTTTTAATCATTGTAGATGTAGATTTTGAACAAGAGTATCGAGATGCTAAATATATTTTGAGTTTAACTCTTTTAAAACGCTTTAATCAATTTTTTTTTTTCGGAACAGTTTGTTTAAGATTTTCTAATCTAAAACAAAATTTATAAATATGATTAAAGTAATAATCACCAGTGACTAACCCAAATTGTACAGTTATATTATAACTTCCCTTATTATTCATAATTATAATTAATTAAGTAAAAACACTAGAAAACAATGATTAATTCAATTTTATAAATACAATAAACAATACAATTCTATACATACAAAATATATGTGTATGTAAATAGGTAAGCTAAAACTTTCATATTAAATATACATGTTTAATGTTAAATAAAATAATTTTCAAATATTTGCAAATTATTTTTTTGATATATTATGTTCTTAAATTTATGACATTCACCAATCAGTTGATTACAAAGTACTTATAATTTAGTTAAGATCTACAATCTGATTTACAATGTTTAATTGGGATCTACAATGCAATAAATACAATCACCAAGAATAATTTATGGTCTAAATAACAATAAACAACACTGTTCCACCAATGAATAACTAGTGTAAGTACTTAAATATGATTGATGATTAAATGATGTATACCATTATACATTTATACAAGTCAAAAGGCTACACACTAAAGGATGGATTAATTATTAATACATACAAAAAATAAATAAATAATATATTGAGATCAAACATATCTACCATGGTATAAATATTAAATTGTAAAAAAATATATATTATATTATACTATTTTATGAATATTACCGAGTTAAAGATTACAGATAAACCTAATTATATGATAAAAATATCTAATTATTTCTTCCCATTAATTTAGTGGCAATGGGCTGAAACATATACAGTCTAAAATTTTAAAATATTGCTTAAATAATCCTTAGACACACTTAAAAATACAAATTATGTAAGTATGTAATATTATAGTAATATACTACCTAGTACAGACTAAAATATTAACAAATGGAGAAACTGGAATTAATAATTAAATAAGTAAAAATATAACTTAATTAGAGTCATACATTTCTGATTATTCACAAATTTTTAGGAGTTTAAGATTCTTATTATTTCATTATACCTATAGTAGCAAGCTTAGTGAATTATGATGAAAATTAATATGTGTACATTAATTAAACTTATATTATTAACTTACTTTTCAAAGCTCTTTAAATATCTTTAAATAATCTAAATAAAATGTATATATTGATTCATACTTGCTAAAATGGAATTACCCCTTTAATTGAACAAATAATATTTAACCATTACTTAATAAATAACTAATTTTAAAGCACCGTTTTAGAATAATATAGATCTAATTTCTAATTATAAATTATGATAATAAAACAAAATAATATGTATAAAAAAAAGTCTGTTTAACAAATTAGAATATTATTATTCATAAACTTAAAAAAAAAGTGTACAAAAAACAACAAAACAATATAAAAAAACAATAGTTCAATACATTCCTTGCTTAACTAAAATTTTAAAATTTTAAATTATGATTTCAAACAAATATAATGAAAATGAAAATTATAATAACAAATTAACTTTCATTATACAATAACCAAAATTATAAAATTTTTATGAATATATTTTAATAAATACAGTAAATGCTACTTATTGGACTTGATTTGGGACCAGAACTTTAGATTCCATAAACCAAATGAGTCAATAAATTAAAAGGTATAAAATTAAAAGATATATTTATTTAATAAATATAGATATGCAATAAAAAAAAATTACAAGCAAAATAAAAAAATGGTATTAAAATGTATTAATTAATAATTAGCTAAATTATATTCACTAAATTGTATATAATTATTCATATATTAAATAATCATAGACAAATCAATATAATTGTTCAAAAATGTAACTAGTTATTAATTATTTATTTAATTAATTGACCCTTTAAACCAGTATAATATGTCCTATAGACACATTTGACTCTAAGTCTTAGTATACTCCGTATGCAGAGAGAGCAATAGTCGAAGATGACTAAAATATGTCTTAGTCATCATCCCCATGATTAGTTATATCGCCAGGTAGGAAAAATTAGACCTAAAAACATTAATTAGATGTGCGGCAGGGAGTAACATTCTATGTGCGACAGAATAAAATTAGTATACATGCAAGCATACTGACCAGCCTGTTTAAATCCAAAATAAAAATAACTAATAAGTCAATAAACAACAAGTCCAATAAGCAACTACTGTAAAATAATTTATTTCCAATCAGCTTGGAAACAAAAACAAGTGAAATTAAAACATACAATTGTATAGGGTTTCAAAAAATTAACCAAATATATATATATAGATGTTACTGTTTTAATGTTTTAATTTTGTTGTTTTAAATATTTGATAAATATTTGTACAACTCTTTACTGTACATTCTATAAATAAATCAATCAAATACATACATATTATGATACATAGTCAATCAGAAAAAATACATAAATTAACAAAAAATTTTAAATTTAATAATACTTGTATGTTTCTGAAAAATCACTTTATTTTTAAGTAATACCTATTGTTCTTGTTAATGTTTGATGCAAGACACTATAGTACCACACATAAAATAAATTACCCAAATTTAGTGAAATATTGAGTTAGTTAGTATAAGCTAATAATACATTTTTTCAATATAAATATATTGTAAGTATGTGTCTACATACATGGCAGTTTCAACTAAAATATTATTCCTTTAGTTAAAATACTCCCATAAATAGTTTAAGATCATCTTTTTCGACGACAATGCCTTTTATGTTCACTACTCCAATGAATTAGTTGACATTTAGGACTACAATATGCTGTATTCCAACAACAATGGTAAATAGCTTCACTTTCACAATTCACACACTAAAAATATAATTTTTATAAATATAAATTAGTAACCTTGAGATAGAGAGTACTTCAATCATATTAGTCATTATATCATAAGTCATGGTTTATCCAATAGAAATAATTGAATCAAGAATCAATGAATATTGCATGATGATGTCAAATCTAATATATTTTTATTTTTTAATTAGACTGTTACTGAATGCATTTTACAATGTTATATTTACATAAATTAAAAATTGTACGTATATTAAAAATAAAGACTGAAATCTATTGAATACATTAAAATAATAATCATCATGTTTTTACGTCAAAGTTTTAATAGCACAGCGATTTGTAAAGTACAATATATAAATTTATATATTAACTTTAAAAACAAACTAGAAATAAATGGCAAAATTTATTTTTATTTATATCCATTCTATTAAGCAGGTAATTTATTAATTTATTAATTATAAAACGTTGGTTGATTTTAAAAATGTATCAACTTTAAAATAAAAATAGAATTACCCATTGTTTTTTTTTCACTTCAGACAGTGCAATATTGTGGTTTTCGTGCAATAAAGCAATCTCCTCTTTATGTTGTTCAATTAATTGTTCAATAGCTTTACGTTTTTCATTTTCCATTTCAGCTCGAATCTAAAACAAAAAATTTCATTTTATAATTTAATAAAATACTTGTGTAGTAGGTAGTATTATTTTTAGTACCTTTTTTGGTAGGTAGTATTTTATAGTAGGTAGCATACAACAAAAGTACCTATATATAATAAATAATACATAAAATATATTTAATTACAGAACTAACCTTGTTAATATAGCTTTTAGGTGGTTTTTTACTAATTGGTTTTGTTTGCACTTTAACTGATCGTACTAAATCTTGACATGAAGAACTAACTGTTTCATCTTCAACGACATCAGGGTCTTTTAACCTTTCAGTTGTAGATGTTATATTTTCATCTACTTCATTTTCTTTAGCTGGAGATTTGGTTTTCAATGGCGATGCACTTTTAGATGTTTTAATTCCTTCTGATGTATTAATATTTTCTTTAGGGCTTTTGACTTTAGTTTTTAAATGTTTTATTGGAATATTATCTGCATTAATGGGTTCACTAACTTTTCTAGGTCTACCTCTAGGTCTTTTTTCTACAGTATTTTCAGGACTGGATTTTTTAATTAATAAAGGTTTCTTTACAATTTTTTTTGGTGGACTTGTTTTTTTTTCTAGAGATAATGGTCTACCTCGTTTTCTTTTTACAGGTTTTACTTCATCTTTTGATTCTGATTCCTCAGTATCTGTCTCAACTTTTACCTCAACTTTTATTGATGCTTTCTGTTCTTTAACTTTTCTCCTTTCATAACGTTTAAGAATGGGTGAGGCTTCTACTTTAAGTGGTTCTTCTTCATCTTCTGAAGACGAACTAGATGAAGAGGAAGATGATTGTGTAGCAAGACCAAATATAACTTTGTCCAGTTGAAGTTGATGGCGACGCAATTCTTCACATGCTTTGTTCCATTGGGAAGTACGCCCTTGAGACTAAAAAATTAAATGCTTATTTAATACAGTTAAGAATATACAATCCACATTAGTGTTAAATATAAATACATTTTTTTAGTTTACAGATTAGTAAACCATGTGAGTAATATTATTAAAAACTATAAATTTTAGATATTAACCTGCAAGGTATGAATGTTTACAGATATTGGTCGTATTTGAGATTTGTCAATAACACCAAGCTGGTGTTCACTACCAAAAAACCGTACTTCATACATATCACCTTCAATTTTTAAAACCTGAAATATTGTTAATAAAATAACTATAAAAAATTAAGTCTTAATTTTACTATAAATACTTTTGCTGGCCAGTATGGAAAATCTTCTTGTTTTGCATACACTAGTTCATGTGGGGGTTTACAAGGTTTACAAAACCAGAATTTTGAATTTTTTTGAATAGAATATTTGTAACAATAACGGCATCTCATTATTTCATCCAAATCTCTATTACAATCTCTTAACATTAAACGGCCATAATCAGCTAAACTGCTATGAACTATAATATAAATACATTTTAAATTATATATAAAAAAAAAAAAAACTAAATGATTATATTAATGATTATACAGTTTAAATTTAATTTTTGATGTTTCTAGTTGTGTGAAGGAAAAAAATAGAATCTAAATTGTAATAATTTACCGCCATGAAAAATAATAATATTGTGAACAAAGGTTAATATATCTGCTCGAAACTCTTCAACATTTTTATACTCATCATCATCAGCTTTATCTTCAATCATTTGAAGATCTATAACTCTAAAATTTAATGAAAAATATTAAATATATTAATTTTCATTGAAGAGATTACAATATAAATTTACTTGAAAATAAGAAGATCTATCCTCCAAGGATCTTTATCCTTTAATGCAGATTTCATGTTAAAATGTAAATCACTACCTTTTAGTTGACTCTGAAACTGAAGTCTGTCTGAAACATATGTTGATGGAGCTGTGGTAGCAATTTTGCGTTCTGACCATGGTAAAGGTATCTAATTAAAAAAATATATGTATTTATTACTTATATCAAATTCCAAATAATTAGTTTAAATTTAATGAAGATAATTACTTTTTCTCTTAATCTGCCAGTAGTATGATAAAGAAGCCTATTAAGCTGACTTTTTTTAATCTTTTTACAAGCTTCTTTAGTTGAAGCACAATTCTAAAAGAATACAGTTATTTAATATAATTTTAAATAGTAATTATTGTACTAATAAATAAAATTTACTTTGCATATAATACAAATGAACTTGTGCTTAACATCATTTTCTGGCAAGTCCTTTTTTTCAATACATGAAAGATGAAAAACTCGATAACAAGATGTACAACTTATAACATCTCCAGCACTGTGGCATTGAAAACAATACCAATCATGACTGTCTTTTTCAGCCTAAAGAAAAACATTACAAATTAGTCAAATATGTTAATATATTCAAACAGAATAAATCGCTAACTTTTTCTTCGGGAAGTTTGTATCCTTCAGTTTCAACTCCCGCTTTTGAACCTTTGTTACCAACTCTTTTGGTCAAAATTAAAAGACCATCGCGTACGCAATAATTTAATTGTCTTCCCACTTCCTCTGTTGAATATAAAATAATTAATTTTGAAAAATGTATTTTTGATAAAACTAATGTTATACCTGGTGACATATTGTGGACCTTAGTCATATATTTTGTGATGCGATCAATATCAGGTACCTGCCTTTGAAAACGTATCACTTTCACCGCATCCCACAGCTGTTGAACAGCTAATGGGCATGATATACGGCGGCGGCTCATGGCCATAAATAATCTATCACCCATGTCAATTAGTACACCAGTTATTGACAAAGAAAAAAATGTGTATACTTTTTATTCATTTTAAAATGATGCAAGTTAAGCAACACTTGTTAAATTTGTAATTATTGTTCTAACTACACAATGATTGTTCCTTAATACATATCCAATAAAGCCCAATCTGAAAATAAAAATTAATTAATACATAGAGTAAATAAACTTTCCAATAAAATACATTTTTTTTTTTTATATTAGAACTAAAAAGTAAAATAATTTTAAAAGCCATAGGTAATAATCTATTGCTAATAATAATATAGATCTAATAATCCAATATTAACAACAAAGATTCAAATATGAAGATAATATTCTTTAAAAATGCATTTACTCCTTAAATATTCCTTAAATTCTTTTAAAAGTGAAAAAAAATATGCAAAAATAATCACTAAATATCAAAATATGCTTTTACTTACAATTTATTTTTTAAACTTGTTATTTGTAAAATATATAAGATAAAAATAAAATAACAATAAAGCCTGGTCAAGTACGCTGTATATTAGTTATCGTGTGAATCACTATTATACATAGTAGTGTTAAATTTGAATCCAATAATAAGTATCATTCTATACAAAAAACTATTCTGAACAAAGATGATTTATCAGCTTAGGATAGTTATAATAAATAAAATATATCATATTTAATGATATACTATTTATAAGGTGAAGATAATGATGGTTTATGTTTTAAATTTCTACGACTAGTAATTATTAACAATAACAAAAATCTAAAATAATTTGATAGGCAACTGTTACTTTACGTATGAATTTTAGATTTGGTAAAAATGTAAACCAAGGATAACATTTTTTTAATTGACCAACGCTCAACTTAAATTTTTTTTTTTTTGTTTTTTCATGACTTCTGAAAACTACAGGAACATTTTTACTTTTAACCTCTATAACGCACCAAATATATTCACTTTGCCATTGGAAATAACCCCCAAAGTTTTAAATTGAAGCATTATTTTGAGAAGTTATGCTGTACATATAAAAAAAAAATACATCATTGTAAAATCAATACATTCATTACTTCGTTTAGAATCTAAAATAGAATACAAATTCAATATACCTACCATAAAAGTTATTTTATTTAGTTTATTGATGTATTATAAAAATGTTGTTAAGATAGAACTCAACAATAAAACATGTAACTAAATATATTATTCTTTTTCTCACAATTTATTACTTATTCCCTAACCTTAGAAAAATTCTCAAATATTCAAAAAAAAAAAAAAAATTGAGTTGGAATATTTTACTAACCTAACCTGTATATTAAGTATGTTCAGTAATTAATAACTATAGTGTGCAAGAACCTAAAAACGGAACCCTATACTTATATTATAACAAATCATGCAACAGTAATAAATAATAACCTAATAAGTAGTAACAATTAGGCATTGTTTTATAATTTATAACTTCAAAATGAAACATGTAGGTATATTATATATTAAGTATATAACTAAATTTGATTTTCTAATTAAATAATATGTATAATATCTATAGTCATAATGACTAAAAAGCAATAATGTAATGGCTGAAGTGGAGATGAAATAACTAAGAATAAAATATAAAATTAATGTATTTAAAATAATTAAATAATTATTAAAAAATAACATGAAGATGTAGATATACATATAAATATTTTATTGAGCTTGATGATATTAATAATGATAACCATTCTACAAAAATGTGTAGTAACAAGCAAATTTTGTTTTTGTAAAAGATAGGTGTCTAGTTTTTCAAGATTACTTATGTCAATTTGAATTCAATATAACATTGATACTAACTTTATAGCTTCCTTTTTTTTTCTAATCTATAACTTGTATTATGATTTATGAAATACCCAACAAATAACTTGATTCAGATTCTTTGATTTTATTGTGATTAATTCTTAAAAATATAAATGTTATAAATACTAGGATCAGGTTTAAATACATTTTATAAGAACTTTTACTTCTATAATTCAATGAGATGGAATAAAGATAACCTCACTGACTTACACAACCAAATTTAGAAAAATGATACAAATAATGAATCAGATATGTTTGACAAAATGGTAAGCTTTGAAACTTTGGTAGAACAAGATCTAGTTGATCAAAATATACATTATAGGTATATTTTGTTTGTTGGATGCCGATACGTTTGAGTTTCTAAACGATTTCAGAAAAAATACAAATAACAACTTAACTTTTGGTACCTATCGAACGCAACAGTCATGTCTGTAATTCGAAACTTGTATTACGCTTGGAGATACACATAAATATCATCATATGAGCTCTCGCGGAAAAGATCGTATCATAAATTAACTACAATTTGGCACTTTTATCGAATTATTATTATTAATAATATATCGTCTATGGGCAAGTGGGTATTGAAAGGATAGAAAAACCAAACGTGAGCATATTACGTTTTTGGTTTCGTCGAGTCGACTGGCGTTGGCACCCGTTGACCGTTGTCCGGTGATCGTCCGTTCACACGAAAATGGCGGCAAACACATTGCGGTGGTTGCGACGTTGGCGGTCGGACGTCACAGGCAAGAAAGCATCGAACTCTAATAAAAACATTAATGGAAACGTTCAAATCACAAACCTCACGGATGTAAAATATTATAGCGCAAAAACGAAAACAGTGATTAATATTGTTGTTTACAAACATAAAACGAAAATGAAAGGGGTATGGAACTGTGGAAGGGGGCACGTCGAGTTTAGTTTTTGGGTGGGATTCCGCTCTTCTCTTCCATCAAACAATCTACCCACCCGTCAAACAAATTGTCGAAGCACAGGCGCATCAGTGTGACCAATCGCTTTCCGTCGAAGCAGAACGTATTTCAGGCATTTAGTATTTTAGTATATTATTTTACTATTTTCTCAAATAGCTACCACAGCCAAGCCTACAAATTAAGATAGTAGGTACCATTTTCTAAGACAAAATTCAGAATTTTGTTAAAATTTGTAAAATATCAAAACTGTTTAAATTATTTTTCTGTTAAAAAATGATTTTAAAATGAAACAAGATTTTTGGATTTTTTTAACCTAGGTATATAAAAAAAAACTACTGAAAAGTCAATTTCATTTCTTATGATCAAATTTTAAGTTATATTATTAATAAAATAAAAATGTACACCTACCTATTTAAAAAAAAATAAAGATACAATTTATTCATAAATACTACCTAGGTATAGAGTATTGATATAAAATGTATACTTAATGACAATGTCATATTATTGATGACTATTAGACATTTACCTAAGTATATTATTTTTATCAATTTTCAATTTCATTGTCCTATACTTTTCATGTTCTGAATATTTATTCATTAAATATGGTCTATTAAACACATTTTGAATTTCATATAAAACGTTATGCTGTTACTTAATAAAAAATAACATTAATTAAAACAGAATCTAATTGGTTGAGTTTATTATTTTAAAACAATAAAAAAATTATGAGATAATTTATAAATACACTGAACTAAATAATGAATAAATTACCAATTTACTCATTGTGGAATCAATATATCAAATTTAAAGTGTTTATTTAAAAATACAGCAGAAGTAAATTGAACCGTGAATATTTGAATAATATAATGTAAATTATGTACCTATTAAATGTATTAACCTAATTACTTATTTTTTAAATTAATACTTCTGTTTAACAATAAATTTCAATTAATCATAAAATCATAAAAAAATTGTTTATATTAGTTAAAAATAAAACTTAATAACAAAATGTCATACAATTATATCATAAATACATCAATATTTAATTTAAGTGAATATTATGTCTAAATATAATTACTTATAACATATTAGTATCAATATTAAATACATATTATACATAATGAAGTTTCTATATTAACTACAGAAATATGCATGATTTAATTTTGTTGCAATATTGTAGTATGTTACTTAAGTTTCTAAAACAGGTTTTCTTAATTTTTTCTTCTTGATTTCAAATTGTATTTGTCTCCTAAATCTGTCCATATTTTTTTGTGAGAAATTTAATGGAGCATTTCTTGATAGATACTCGGCAAACATGCAAACAAATACTCCACAATCCCAACTATTCAGTTGTTGTGGGCAGTTCTTCACATTCATTAATAACCAACCACTAGGATGAAATTCTTCTCCTTTTTTATCGACATGTTCCATCATCAAATATTTCAATATTAATTTTAGGCATTTAAAATTACGTCCTCTTAGGCTATCAAAGTATTGAATAGATTTATTTATAAAATCAACATAAACTAAACACCAGTGATCATCAATATGAACAGGGATGAATAATTTTTTTTTTGAGAATATATCCACTTTTTTTGTCCACCGACAAACGTGAGAATATCCCTTGTCAGACAGAGCTAAGTAAAAAAATGTGTTAAATGCATATACTGTGTCGGGGGAACGTTCTGTGATTAGATCCATATATTTGTTTATAACTTCATCGTTTAAAAAAAGATGAGTGTTGTCCTCCAAATCCAACTTTTCATCATCGGAATCCATAGCTTTGTTTTTTACCTAAAATTATAAAAATAGTTAATACAAAGTATAAGGTTTCATACATTTTTAAACTAAAAGTATTATTAATACACAATTATTTTTCAAACAAAAGTTTTTCAATACAGCCTAAGAATGTACAAATTAAGGTAGACTACACTTTAGAAAAAAAACATAATTTTTTAATAAAAATCACAAAAAATCAGATATTTGTAATAGTTATTGATGTTAGGTAAAAAATAATATGATATTTATCTAAAAAATGTATCACTAGGACTTAATAAATGTTATTAAAATATTATTGAAAAATAAACATCAATCAGTTATCAATTTATCATGTTTCCACAGTCAATACATTCATTAATTTATTATAAAAAATATAATTTTTTTTTATTATTTAAATAATAAACCTAACTTTAAACTGAATAACATTAAGTATTTTCATGTAAAAAAAAGAATATCCTAAGTCCAGAACACTGCACATATTTTTGAATTTGGTTAGTGGAACATAAAACTAAACTACTAGGTAGACTATCAACCATTCTAACTTATAATTATCTTAAATTATATATTCAGTAAATACCTAACATATTTTTTAAATTTTTTATAAGAAACCCTATTATTTATATTATTTTTGGATTGATAAAAAATAAACCTTTGTATTATTAAAAATATTGTAAGCGTGGAATTATACTTCCGTGCAATAACAAACAAATACATTTTTATAGATGTAATTACACTATATAAATTTAATTAAAATAATAATTAATTAATTATTTATTTTATAATTATTGAAGTCAAATTGATCAATTTTGGTTGTAGAATAGTGTTTAAAACTAATAAGTATATGAATTAAAATAATATATATATATAAGTACCTATATTTGTTACCGATTTATTTATTTTTTAATTTAATTAAAATACCTCTAATTTATGCAATTTGGGATTTAAAATACAAGTTATTATATCAAAATCATTAATCATCATAGCATAGTAGTCTAGTTTCATGTTCTACAAACTGAATTCAAATATATATAGATGTATAAAAGTTACTCAGTCAGTGTTCCCTGTTTTTATAAATACATGGTATATATATAATAAAATATATAAAAATACCATTAATACCAAATTTTATTCAGGCATATAGTAGATTTATTTTTAACTAGTCTAAATGAACATGAGGTTTACATATTTTTCTCTTAAATAAATTGAGAAAATAGGTACTCAAATAAAATGTATCAATAACAGAAGTCCAGAAATCAAATAGCAAATGTTACATTGTTATATTAGTTGTATACTTGTATACAAAATTTGAAATGAATAATAGATAAAAAAAAAAGCATTACTAAACATTTTAAAACATCATTGTTATATTAATATTATTAAAAAGTAACATTAAATAATAACTGTTAAGAACAATATTTCTCTGCAAAACTATTACATAAACTTATAATAAGTCAATACGTCCATTCACGTGAGAAAAATAATAACATAAGTTGCCGCAAATGGTAAATACTAAAATCCAACAATACAATTCTATCATATATCATATTGTTATAAGTTCATAGAAGTAGTGGTGACGATCGCTAAGTGTAAAAGTGACAGACACAATACCAAATTTAATTGAGTGGTGTCATGATGGTAGTCAATAAGACATGGATAATTTATTATTTATATGGATATAAGCACATGAAATTATTACAATATTAATGCATCAAACTCACTGTGTACTGGTACCTCATATCTTAGATTTTATGTTTATACAATACCATTTTAACTGATATCAGCGCCACTGAATGTAAGCATTATACAAATACCAAAATGAAAATGTATGAAAAATTTTTTTTGCTGGGTCATTTATTACTAAAATATAATCTAAAATAATGACATTTACCTTTTAGGTCAATAAATTGTAATGTAGAGGTATTCTTCCCGATATTAAATTAGCAATCTACAAAATGTATTTACATTTATCTTAAATAAAATAAATATAAGTCACAAAAACTTTAATTACTTTTTTTTACGTCGAGCAAACAGCATTTCTGTACTCAACTGTCTCAACTCTGAACTCACGTCTATATAGTCAATAGTTTGTTGTCGCTGTAGCCTGTAGCATGTAGTGAGGTTACTAAACACTAAACATGCACTAAACGCATGATAACACAGACTTCTATACCAACTACAACAGACTGTCGACTGAGTGGACAGACCTGATGAATACTTCGAAAAATGATAAGGACCCGACAAATGATTGGTGTCTAAAATCGAAAAAGTACAACCAACCTGATGTGCATGTCGCATGTATAATAATTAGTAAGCATACACACACAGAGAAATAATAAGACAAGTAGTGAACATATAAAGAAATATCTTTAATCGTGGCGACGTGGCATGAAGATTAGAGAATTGATTTAGTGAGATCGATAATAGAAGATCTAAAATTTTTTTTTTTTTATTTGACATAAACAATCTATACAGTTTTGCACAATAAGTTTATAATATGATGAAAGTAATTAAAAGACATATAAGTTGGAAACTAAGCAGCCACCCATTAGTAACTCTTGGCTATTGATAAGTTAGTTTTTTTTTTTGAGGGGGGGCACGATACGTTAGAGTCTAACGGTTAGACAATATAAAGTTTTGTAAAAGGTCACGGGGCACCATTTCCTTTTTAATCGGAGGTTAGGATTTCCTGGGAGAGTAAGGATGGAAAAATCTTTTATGAGAGGGTTAAAATGAGTTTGGAGTCGTTTATGAAATCGTGTGTAAAAATGCGTGCCTCCTCAAACATTGTTTTCATATGGAGAGCGTTATTAGAAATATAGGGAGGAGCATTGGATAATCGTCGGAATGATATGTTTCGGAACGTTTGGATTCTATTAGTGTTGGATTTTTTTGCTGCACCCCACAGTTGAAGTCCATACGTCCAGATTGGTTTGAGAAGCGATTTGTACATTATTAGTTTGGTGTTTAGAGTGGAGAACTTATTCCTAATTAGCAGTGGTCTAAACATGCGCATGCGATTGTTTAGGGTTAGTCTTTTGGTTTGGAGGTGTTTTTTCCATGTAAGTCTTTTGTCAAGAAATAACCCTAAATATTTTACATTTTTACTGTGTCGGATTTGAGGATTATTACATTATTTACATTGTTAAGAGTAATGTTTGGACGTATTCCTTGTTTGAGTGTGAATGTTGTGTGTACCTATAGATTTGTTTTGATTTATTTTCACTCGCCATTTATCATATCACTTGGACAAGTGGTTAAGATGTACTTGTAAGTTTGATGAGGCAATTATAGGATCTTTATTTATAGATAAAATGACTGTCGTCGGCATAATCCACTACGATGACTTGTTGCATGGTGGGTTGGTCTGCTACATAGATGTTAAACAGAAAGGGGGAGAGTATGCCACCTTGTGGTACACCCGCTTTGATTGGTGCGGTTTCAGATGTCGACGAATTAAATTGGATTTGGGAGTGTCTATCAGTTAAATACAATTTAATTATTAGATATAGTGGGGAAGGGAGAACATTTTTAAGTTAGAATTAGAGGCCTTCATGCCAAACCTGGTCAAATGCTTGTGCAACGTCCAGAAAAATACAAGTACAATAAAGCTTTTTTTCAAGGGATGTAGAAATAACATCAACTCGATGTAATTGATGTATTGTACCATGAGAGTTGCAGAACCCGAACTGGGTATTTGGAAGTATATTGTTAGTGATAAAAATAAAAATCTAAAAAAATTAAAATTGCGTAGGTATTCAAAGTTAAATTAATAAAATATGTTTGAATATTGATTGGCTTTGAAAATGAAGTTAAATGTTTAAATTGTTTAGATTTTATAAATGTATACAGATTATGAATACTGGAATATATCAACTGTTTATTTATGTTTTAGGGCACTATATATATTATATACATGCATCATTCTGATCGAAATAATTTATAAATTAAATCTTTCTAGATTGTAAATAAAGAAAAATTGAAAAAAAAGATACTGCGTAAAATGAAAATTGACTTGTTGTCTAATATCAAACTCAAAGTTTTGTTTATAAGTT
This sequence comes from Aphis craccivora, assembly GCA_009835225.1. Lineage (NCBI taxonomy): Eukaryota > Metazoa > Arthropoda > Insecta > Hemiptera > Aphididae > Aphis > Aphis craccivora. The sequence goes on along the minus strand of VUJU01002018.1, from coordinate 5,521 downwards.
ATAACTAAAGCTCCTTTTTACGTATCGAATGATACTTTCCACAGGGACCTTCTTATTCCGACAGTAAAAAACGTCGCTAAAACTTTATACAAACGTTTCCACCTAAATTTTCAAATCATCCAAAACCTCTCTTCACTAACACTTTCGGGCGACCCTGGTCGACATATAAAGTGCTACTGGTGCCGTGACCTACTTGTCCTACTATAGTCAACTAGCCAGCTAGACGCTAGTCGACTAACCACCACCACCCACGCCATGAAGTGCTATTGCTTATTACTGAATAGCTTCGTCACTCAAGCCAACCATGACCTATTATAATATATCATTCCATCTATTGTGCTTATTGTAAATATATTTTATACAGATTGTACAAAAATAAATAGGTACCTATGTGAAAAATAAATAAAAAAAATAAATTTTGTTTAGTTTATAAATAC
>VUJU01002017.1:0-37716 GCA_009835225.1 Aphis craccivora | reverse complement strand
TACTTGTAGAGCAAGCGTCTATTAATTTTACAAAAAAAAAAAAATGAAAAAATATCAATTAGAATAAAAGTTATTTCATTTGTCAGAACTCCGTGGGACACCCTGTACATCAAAATCATAATTATATATAGGTAGTAGATATTGATATAAGAGTTAAGACATTTAAAAAAGCAAGACTGAAGTAGTACGTTTCTAACCATTGACTATTCTGTTTATGTTTTATGTGTATCTAGCAATTTTCATATGCTTCTAGAGGTATGTAGCTTATAAACTTATATAAATTCAATGGCATAATACATTTTAAATTGCTAAAAATATTCAGAGTATATCAAACATTATATTATTCCAAATCGAGTACAGTAATAATTATTTATTTTAGACGAGTTCTTGCGTTGTCGTACATATAGTAATGACTTTTGTTTATACACTTCACAGTTGGAACTTAATTCATTAATTTTATTTTAACAAAACACATATTATAATTAGATAATTAATATACTTTTACCTAATCGTACATTCTATGTTAATTTAATGTGGACTTTTAGTTATTGAAATGTGAATTTAGTTTATGATATTTAAAACGAAGTGCATGAGACACATTTAAAAAAATATTTTTTATTACATTTTTTTAAAATAGATACTAACTTTTAAACTTTATTTTCGACATTTAATAATAATATTTTAAATATGGTACGTAAGATTACATGATAATTTGTATACATTTTTTTTTGTTTTTCGATTTTACATTATTTAATGCAGATGTGAAGTATGATTTTATACTTATTGAATAAAAATTATGTTTTCTTGGAATCAATACAAATAAATACACATTGACGTTATAAAATCTATATTTAAATATCCGTTTTTACTATTGTATATTATATAAGGTTCTTTTTTTGATTCAAACGGCACTCTGGAGGTGAAATACGAGGGCATTGTCAGTTTAATAATAATAACAGCACTTCGGTTCAAATGTCTGGGAAACTTCTTAAATATCACCAACAGAACTTTAAAAACTTTATGGTCGCGGAAGAAAGCATAACCAACTTTTTCACTGGTCGAAGAAGAAGGAAAAAATATAGCTTCCTTACCATACGTTTTTCATGCCGAAATAATGCTCTGTGCTAAAGGGCAGAAATCTTTACCGCTTTTATTCCGGAGCCACTTCACCGCATCCCGACCTCCGATCCTCGGAGAAGTTTTTCAAATAGTAGCACAGGCTACGGAGTCCGGATCTTTGCTAAAAGTTTTCAACGCAAATATTTTTGTATTAAATAATTTCCTCAACAGAAGATGTCAAAACATGGCTTTCTGTCATTTCCATTAAAAAAAATATATTGTTAATTGAAATAAGCTAATAAATTTAAAAGGTTTAAACAATATGAATATAATTTTTATTTCATACTGTACATAATATTTTCTAAATTTCTAAATATATATATATTGATTTGTAATAATAATAATAATTATTATAAACAGTTTGGTTTTTAAATTTTTTTATATTATGTTAACAGTTTGGGTTCAGATAAAACATGAGTTTAAATGAAATATATCAATTTGTGTTTTATAAGAAACATAATAATATAATTCTATAAATTATATTCTTTTGTTAATTTTCAGTTAAATTATATAGTTTTTACTGAAAATTATTTATAAATTTATATTTTTATATTTTTACAAGATTGTCCGGAATTATTATTAAGATTTCGTTAGTTTTTTTTTTATTAAATTATTTTTTATCCATTTTATATACGTTTACGGTATTAGGTCTTAAATTAAATTTTATTATATATAAATATATTTAATATTATTAAATTTAAATTGATGTATTTGATGTGTTGTGTATAATATTATACAAAAAGTTCTCCCAATAATATTTAGATGACCATTAAACTAGTATTTTTTATTTTATTTTGGAATCTAATAAATTACTGTTTTTTATGTCATTATAATATACACATAATTTTGGAAGTGTAATACAGTGTTATTAATTATTATTAATGATTCAAATTAGTTAAAAATGTAATAGGTATATTTGTTTTTCTTGGCCTAGCTTAGAACTACTTATATTAAAACGTATATAATATGTTACCATAAGAATATTATAATTTAGGTTTGAACAAGATAGACTACTCACTACCATCATACGACATACATAAAAATACAATTTGATTCTTAGAATATGTTTAAGTGACTTACTTTTTTTTTTATTATTAAATTATGGTATAAAGTTAAAAGTTATGCATAAAATGGTTACAATAATTAAATTATAAAATTTCTTATAAGTAAAATAAAAATTCAAAATAATTATTTATCCTCTCATTAATATTTAAATAACTTTCTAATTTGGTGTGCCTATATTGATAAATTAACTTGTTTAAAATATTATATCGTTTAAATCTAAAAATTCATCATATTATTATTATGCCACTGTATAAAAGTATAAAGTAAGTATAATACCTATCAGATATTAATTTTCCGTTGAAGACTACATCTTAACTTTTTAACAAACCTCATCATTTTTATGTCCTTTCACATTACAATCACGTTTATTTCCTACTTCCCAAAGAGGTTTTCAATCTGTCATCAGTTGCTGTAAATGTTATTAGCCTATTATTTTGATTTTCTGCAAACGGCATTTATTACAACTTGCATAATAGTCGTCTCCACCTCCACAGTCACCCGCAGCCATCACCACTATCAAAGTACCACCACAAAACACGGCGGTGTTCCTTATCTTTTGTAAAATTTCATAAATATGCGACTTAATTAAAACGTAATACGTATATAATAACTGGTGACGGGATTGCTTGCATATGCAAGTATAATATGTGCGCGTGTGTGTTTTTGTCTTTCCGTTTCTCTTGGAATACTTGTAGCAGCAGGACGAAGAGAGCTATTGTATATTTTGTGACGGTGTAGTGGCGGTGGAAAACGCTTAAAAGAACCGTAGTCGGTGACGTGGGCGGAGGTGGTGGATAATCTCTCTGGCAAAACGTTTCGCACGGGGTTTCCTTAAAAGCACAAAGCGCGCACCGTTTTCTACGATTTAATTACCTACCCACAGACCGGGCGGCGCAAGCGACATAATCCACGTTATATCCTACCGGTAAGCTCTCTGCGAGAACCACCACCGATGCTCTTCACCGCCGCCTACACCTGGTTCTGCGTACGACTATACACACGTCCTGAAGCTCGCCGCCGCCTCTGCCCCCGTGTCTTTGTTGCAAACTTTTCGATGATACATATGGAAGCGGAGGCGGCGTTGGCGGCGTTGGCGGCGAAGCTTTCAATTTTGTTCGTCACCGCCAAATGAAAAATTAATTAACCCGCTCGGACGGCCAGCTAATATATGTGCGTTATATCAACGCCATGAAATTTTATGAGGGATATATTGCAGCTTGGCTCTGCCACCAACACTGTCCTATAGGGAAAAACCGAAGTAGTAAAAATGATAAATTAATGTTATGCTAGACGAATATAATGTCAATCGCGTATAAAAAAAAATGCATAACCGTTTTACATACCATTTTACGCGCGAAACCATACCGCCATACCGGAATCAATAGCATAAGAACGAATTTCGTTTAAAGCATCTCGAATCATTTTGATTAGCGCGATTATATTACAACCGAATGAAATTCGTAAAGTTAGTTCGAGTTAATGCTCATCAAAATGCTGTAAATGTTTTATAATCGAGTTTGGCGTGAAAGCTGTTCAAAGTGACTGATATTCGAACGCTAACTTATGAATTTTCATCTCTGGAATCAGCGCATTGTTATAACGATGATTTCTCGAGGACATACCTATTTGGGCATCGAGTACACATTATTGTTACATAGATATATGGGTTCTATGAGTACTGTTAACTTATTGAAGAGCTGTAACGTCATTAATCTACGGATTCGTTTAAGACCACGTGTCTATGTAATATTATAATATATATTATAGATTAATAATATAATATTCTCCCAGATTTGTATTGTAAGTACTTACTTTAAAATATTAATAAGTTCGGAAAATCCAAACTTAGTCAGTTGTGCATGAATTATATGTATCGGTGTATTATTATATAATTTTGTATACAAAAAAAAAAAAAAGTTGTGGATAACATTTTTTTATTACTAAAACATTAATACTATGTTATACTGTAAGGAACCGATAGAAATAATAAAAAATCAAAATCCCTTTTGTAGTATTATATAGGTAGATACCTAACCGGTCAACAGTCATCTAACAGTAATAAACCACCCTAGCTCTACAGGTTTTTTTTTAATATAAAATAATACAAGTGCCGTTGAAAGTCTTTCTTTGGGGGAAAAAAGTTTTTAATATATTTCTGAGTTATTGTTTATACGAAAATCAATATTTCTCGGGTTTTTCGAACATGACGGTCCCCCAACACTTATACGAATAGCGGGTAAGACGCTGAATAGCTAAAATAATAAATCTTTGTGAATCCAATATTTATCATGTTTTATTTTATTAATTATTTAGAAATGAAGGATTGTACCTATTACACCGATAACAATATTTTAAGTAAATTTAATCGAAATATTATTTTACTTAATAGTTTAAAAAAAGATTGCAGGCATGAAAAACTAAAACAAAATAATTTGCTTAGTATAGAATACAATATACTCGTATATTATTACAATAGTGTTATAACGAAAAAAGTTCTCAGTCAATTTATTTAAATTTATTATAATTTAAATTTGTAGTTGTGAGCTCAATTTTTAGTTTAAATTATTCATATTATTTTTACTATATATTCTACAACTAGTTCAGAAACTTACAATTATTTGAAATATGGAACTAGGAACTATGTATTTTTTATAGTTAATAGTTTGGTAAAAAATATAATATTTGCTATAATTTATTTCAAATTTGTGCAAAGATTGCTATTTGAAAAAAAAATTCTTGTGCTCTAAATTGAGTAGTGAATATAATTGAGTTTACACAAATTTAAAGCATTTCAAAATCAATATAAATATTCATATAATTCCAATTTAATTTTTTTAATTAGTTTACAACCTAGTAGTGATGAAAGTCGACAATAATATATACCTATCTAATACAACCACACTGATCCACAAAAATGTACTGACACTGTACGCAATAATACTAACAATTTTTTTAACTAATAACTATTTTATTAATTATTCAAATTCAATGTCTATGAAACTAGCCATAAACAATACGTATAATATTATGTTATACATTAATCACTGATAACTTATTTAAAAAATAAATAACTTTTTATGTTATTTACTTTTAGGATAATAATATTATAATATTATATTAAGAAAAAGATGATAAAATAATGATCACAAAATTAAATTAAATTTTATTATACACTTTATTGATAAACAACTTAACGCGATACAATAAAAAGGATATGTGCATAGTTTATATAATATATAAGTAATAAGTATATTATTCATATTTAAGAAAATAGCATTGCCTTAGCCATAAGCAATAACCCTATGACTATTATTATAACGAAGTATATTCATGTACTTCATTTTTAAGTTATTTGCACATGAGTTTGAGGTTTATCCATTTGAAACTTTAAGATGAATTTAATAAAACTTGGTAATTTCCTTAAGAGCTTGCAAAGTGGAATATCATCTATAAAAAGCCATTAGATCCGATCTATTGATGCATTTGCATTGTATTTTGAATATTATGAAGTGAATGTGGACGAATTATTATTTTTCCACAGCAGACCGTGTATAAATGAACTTTTAAAATTATTATAACGTCTACCGGTAGGCACACGAACTTGGTTCATCCAAGGAGATCGTTTATTCGTGCAGACTTCGAATTACTTATGCAACGCGGGTTTTTAATAAGCCTTAGATCCCGCGGTGCAGTCGCTTGGGGATACGCGGTGGTTTCGGCGACCAGAACCGGTGAGGTTTTAAATTTTAAACGCGCCCTGCCGAACAGATTTTCTTCTTTATATTATACACGCGCACACCGCGAACGAGCGTAACTTAATTTTCTACCCCCCCTCCTATACCCTTCTCCACCACCCTATGCGTGTGTATATTATAAATCACAAGAACACTGCGTTTCTCAAGACCACTCTAACCACCCACTCTCTCCGGGAGCGCCAAAAAACAACCCCGTGACCAAAGGGATTAAAAGGCACTCTCATTCGCTATCTTTAACCCTTTTTACTCTGGCGCACACGTTAATGCATATTTAATATTATATTTATACATACACATACAAACACACTGTGTATATATAAGTTATACTCATGTATGATGTATATATATGTATATATTGTGTAAAATATATCTACGCCGGGGACTTAAAAAGTTGTCATCAACTTTGGTTTTGTAAACAAAAGGATATATGGGTGTTATCATCATTGTTATCAAATTCCACTCTAGTTGGTATTATTATTTTGTGATCACGCAGGCGCCTACGGTGTCTTTTTTAAAGCCGGATTTCTGGTTTTCCCAGACAATTCGAGTTTAACGAGAGGATTGGAATTAAATTCGCCGTCTACACATAATTGTTATTTTACGTAGTGTATGTCAAGTTTAGGCGTTATATAATGGAATGTGAACATTGTGTACCACATTATAAAATGTGAGAAAATATTCAATATTATATTTTTAATCGACCACAACGATTCTACCCAAAAGATTTTGATTTTTCGATAGTTAAGATATTTATTACTACCGCTCTATTTATTTTTGCTGAATAAAACATAACTAAAAACCTTTGGATTTGTGTACTTTTATTTAATTTTGTTTCTATCATTTTTTAATTCCTAACATTTATTATTTTTTTTTTTATAATTGATACCGATATAACGTGCAGTTTCAAAAGCAGTTAGTATATATTGTATTCAATATTAAAACCGGAATTTGCATCTCTTTTGAATTTATGAGAAACTATAACTATATAAAAGCATACAAATATTATACATATTTGTTTTAGTTTTATAACACGATAATTGGCAAATTCGATATTAATTGAGTAGATAGTTGTGAAATATGAGTAAAACTGATTATATAGTTCTTAAAACTTATTTTAAGAACCTACTTTAAAAATTATAATTCTAGAAACTCAATTTACTTAAGAAATAAGAAAAAACAATTATATTTATTTTCCTCATATAATAAGTAAACAAGACATAAGACATGAACGATTATTGCTCAGTGATGGATTTTATTAATTTCTTTATTCCAACGACATAGGCATATAATATTTTAATAGTAAAAACATAGATAATGGATATGTAAAAAAAAAAAAAAACATTAAAAACGAAATTCACATTAGTAAAAACTTCATGGGTGCCATATAATGGTGGGATGGGAGGGTATGCAGTGTAAAATTTGGGGCTCGTATTTTTTTCTGCGTTGTAAATAGACCTTCCATAATATTTACAAATACGCTATAATGACAGATACATTGAAGTCGAAATTTGTTATGAAATCCATAATGCGTTTAATATATAATATAAATGGAGGTGATGTATATTGTGGTATCCTGACAAATTAGATTAATATGTACTATGCAAGACAAAGGCTATTTCCGACTTCTGTCTTGAAAATATTTTAACTCTCCAAAATATTAAGTATGTGATTCTTAAACCTTATGTATACTCACATAAAGTATACATGGTGTATAGTTACTATGATGAAGAAAAAGTGGCCTAAGGATGAAAAAATATTGGCATGTTTGAATTTTTTTACCCCTGTAAAAAAAAACTCACAAATGTTGCCATTTGTACAAAAGAGTCGTATGTAATCATCATTCATTATATTAATATACAAACGATTGAGCTTAATTATTATACATATATATTGTAGATATATAATACATTAATACATCATAATTATACATGATATTATTGTGGATTTGAATCACGAATCCTACACGTTCACTCTGATACACATGCGTTGTACACGTCATTTAGTTATTCCAAAAACGCAATGTACGCAACAAATGATATTCATGAGCAGACATTTTAGTTGTGTAAACCTGCTATCGTCGAACGGGTATATAGACTTTCGAAATATAATGATATGATATCGAAACGCGAAATACAACGTTACATTGGTATAATGATACATACATTATAACAGCTAAAACTGACATTTTGCATGTAGGTACGCGTCGTATTATTGCAGTGCACGCTGTGGTGATTGATAGTTTAGTTTCGTCCGCGAAACGTTTTCCGGTCGTCCATCTCGCACAACCGTGGTATTAAACCCACGAGAAGTCACGCCGAATGGGGATTTTACGGTTACCGCTGCCGATCGTGTCCGATCCGATATACGAAAGTACCTACGTTTTTGTGAACATAAGTTTAGAACACGCGCACAAATCAAAACATAATATCATATTCTAAGATCACTTGCATGGGGGTTGTCATATTATAATGATGTTGTTCTCGATGTTTTGATGGATTTTTTGTCTTCTTTTCTCTTTTTTTATAATACTTTCATAGTAGCGTTTATTATAAAATCGAATGCTATTGCTATAGATACGATATTTTTCCTGTAGAGGTGAGGTTATGTTTTACACTTAATTTTCCCAGCTGAATAATTAAAACACATAAATCATATTTTACACGTTTTAATAAGATTATAATGTTATTGTAATTTGTAATGACATTGTATTATATAAATTAGTATGCATTTTAATTTAGTATTCTGAAAATCTGAAGCAAAACACAGTTTGGAAAATTTAAATTTATAAAAATGTAATTAATAGTTAATACAATTTGAATTAATTAATTAATTAGTGAATATTTAAGTACCTAATAGATATTTATTGAGTATTTCATTTTTTCGTTGAGTGGACTAAAATTTTGTACGGAAATATGTATATCACTATCTGCTCGGTTCATCAAAATGTTAAAACATTAAATACGTATACCTAAGTAGAGCATATTATTTTATTTTTTCAGTAATCATTACAAATGGTCTGATTTAAATATGATAATAATTTATTTATTTTCATATTTGATAATTATTACACATTTTTAAAATTTCAACTAAATTTAAGTTAAATTAAATTGTATACTGACTGCTTTTAAATTAAATTAAAATGTAAAATAATATAATATCATGAGTAGAAAATTCTAATATTTAATGAATTTTGTGAATTACAAACCTATTGGTGAACAATAATTATCAATTTTATCGCTTTTAACAGGAAGCGAACTTTAATATTAATAATATTCTTATGCTATGTCACTGCTGAAAAAAAAAATTAGTTTTACATCAAGTATCAAATTTAGATTTAAGATTTATTTAAAATTATTTTTTATCTAATAGATCTTATAGATTAATAGGTAATTATCAAAAATAAGATTTAATTGTGTAGGTAGGATTTTTTTTTATTATTATCGTTTAACTTTATTTCGGTTATTTATTTTTTTTTTTTTGTATACTTCTGTGATAAACTTAAGTACATAAATATCTGTGCTGTACTTTTAAATTAAAAAATACTTATCCAAAATTTGAGTTTATGAATCGAGTTTTCAAAAAAATATATTCTACTTTTTAATAAAGAATTTTAAAATGCAAATGATTAAAGAAAATAAAAAATAAAAAAATAAAAAAGATATAGCGATAATTAGTAGAGAAAAAATATTTTTAAAGCGTAATATGAAAAGTATACACAAATATATTGATATCCAATGGAAATAAAATTTCGTAGTCAACGATGTGTACTCAGAAAAGTTTTGTTATGGATATTTCTTATATAAATCAAGATTTTATTTTTATTAGTTACAGCTCTTAATTTTTTGGAAGATATAAAAATATTTTTAGATAGATACAAGCACAAAAATTATTGTACACGTGTTCGACAGCCTGGTTTAATTGTTTTTGGTCTAATGCAAATGATGTTCGATAAATGAATAATCTGCACCTGTGTTGTTATAAATTTGTTTTCTTACATAGCGTGAGCAAGTGCATATCGGTGGATGCAGGACTTTTGTAGATGTCGTATGATGATTTGGAGTGGACGGGGTGTTTGGGCGCATACACTATTAAAAATTCTGTCGTCGGTGAGGGGGTAGGTAGGTCGGCCGTCGTTATTATTATTATTGTCGTCGTTGTCTACCGGCGTGTGTCGCCGCGAAGGATTAATGCGGTCGGGCGTCTGTCAGCGGCGGTGCGCGCGCGATCCGAAAAGTAATGAAGAAGTTAGCCGACGTATATAGCCGCCCCGGGGCAACGGGAGGTGGCGGAGAAGGGGAGGTGCTGGCGCGCGCGTTGCAGGTTAATAACAAAATCCCATTACGTTTTGTGTCACATCCAAACACAATCGCACGCCGGCCGGACGGGAGACGTGCCGTGGGCGAGCGACGACGGTTACCATTACTGTGCTGTTATACGTGTCGCACGCACCCGCATATATGTATCTACCTATATAAATTATTATTGTACAGGATGATTCACCGAGCATGTTCATGCGCCCTCGCATTTATTAATTTAATAATGAATTCATTCAATTTCCATATTTTTGGAATTTTTAAATATACTTCAAGAAGTTCAACACCATAGTTTCAAGTTCTCGAGACTTTTAGTATTATTCAAGATGTGTCCTGTGATATTACAAACTTGTGTTTTCGAAATGACAAAAACATATTTTTAAACGTAAATTATTTAGTACTTAGATCATTTTTTTGTTTTTTATTCTTTTAATCATTATTCTGAATTTGAATGAATAGTTTTCGCGTTATAACAGTGTCTATATTAAGGATAACAGTATTAAAAAAGTAAATAACTACTCGTTAAAATTTTGATTTTGATACGTTTATATTTTCAAGAAAATTATCCACAAAATAATTTACAAATAACAAATCGGGATTAACAAAATGGAAGTCGATAAATCATTCCTTTTGTATTACAAAAAAAGTTTAAAGATTTAAAAATAATATGATCTTTAAATAGCAAACATTAAGTTTTAAATATCTACATTGTTGAAGAAAAAAAGAGAGTGAGCGTGTTTGGTGAGTCACTCTGTATATACGCTCGACGTTCTTGTCATTACAGGGTCTGAAGGAGGATTTTATATCATTATTATACTCATCGAGTTAACGATGATCCGAGCTTGGAGACGTTATCGGGAACGAAAAGTTTTCGAACCAGTTTTAGACAGTTTTTGTCTCATTTTATTGTCGTCGTAGCTGCGGTCTGTGCATTTCCCGACCGTTCGTGTCATTCAACGTACACGACAATACGTAATATATAATATGTGTGTATATATGCTATATACGTGTTAGCTACATACGCGACAAAGATTTATCGTCTCCATTCGACGTTCGTTTAAATTCTTTTTTTTTTTTCATTTTACCCGTCACCGCTGTTAGCCTGTTTTGCTTTGAATAAAACTCTATATCGATATATATTCTGTTTCCACCGCAACAAAATCTTTATTCGACGTAAACAGATTAAACATCGCTGTATTGCAAGCTCGGTGTCATCTTATTGCCACGCTCAGTCTGCCTTTTCTACCCTTTTTTTCCGTTACGAATAATTTTAACATTATTATTACGTTAGTTTATTTATTTTTATCACCATTTGATTTAAATGATCTAATAATAGGCGTGTAATGTTTTCTTGAAAAGAGTTAACGTTTATGATTACCTATACTAGGTGATTTTTTATAAAAAAGGGAATTTTTGAAATAAAAATTATTTTTGTTGTTATCTTTTGAGTTTTAAATTTTTTGAACGACAATATTTATATACTTGTAAATATATGTATGTATGTATGTATATATATATATATATTAATAAACAAATTCTGGATGGAGATTTAATTAGTAAAAGGTAGTAACTTGTACTTGCAAGTAATTAAGGATTAGATGAGTGGTGTCGACTGTTGTGAGGGGTATTGAAAATATTTATCTACTACTCAAACATTTAAATACACAAATATGTACATAAGTAAACAAATAAAAATGATAAATATATAATATACAATATAAAAATTAACTACTCTTTTATAAATCAATTTTTATGAATTGAAATTCTCAGAAAAATATTATTAAAAAATAATAATATGTATTATAAAACCACTACACCAATGTTGAACATTATAAAAACACTATTCCAATTTATGAACATATTTTAAAATTTGTATAAAACAAAGCTAAGGTAATGTTAAAAAATATTATTTGAGTCTCACGAATAAATTTTAAGCTCTACTTACAGCTTCACTACACTTTCCCTATAAATAATAAAGTGTATTACATATTGTATAAGATTATATATAATGTACGAAGTTCAATATCATACTTACAAATGTAAAAACAAACATACTTAATTTAAAAATATTGAGGTCTTTTTAATTTAATGAAATATATTTTATTTTTGAAAACTTTGAATTTTATTTCATTGTTTATGTTTACATAATTGATTTTTTTTGAATATATTGTAATTGAGTGATTAAGGTTTACTTAATTTGTTGTAGTAGATTGTAGGTATTTTATATTAGTTTTAATTTGTTACAACTATAATATTTACGTGAAACTTAAGTAAATGTAGACATTGTAAATTTGTAAATGATATAAGTAAGCAAATATATAATGTAAACCGATACACTGGAGTAGACATTTTAAAGTTTATTTTTGTAAATAAAATTCAATAGGTATTCAAAAAACTTGTTTTCTTTGCGTTTTAAACATGCTTATTAAAACTCTAAAATTTTGAAATACCTCTTATAGATATTCTATTCAAATGAAATCCTTCACTAAAGATATCATTAAAAAATATTGTTATGGGTGATTAATATTAAAAATAATATTGTTTTCAAAAACAGTATAGTAGCTACTATACAGTATACAGGTTATCATAATATAATGCATTAATACATAAGCACGTTTGTTTGGACTTTTAAAGTTTGATAAGTAGCTATACAGTTGAGTAAATAACCTCCGGGACAATAACAAACTATTTTTTTTTAATTATATATTATTATATTATATACACATAATATTATATGAGATACATTTTAATAGCGATTTTCAAAATATTTTTTTTCCAGTGTGTTGTATCTTTGATGTTTTAATATTTTTCATAATAATTGTACAATAAAACGTCTCGATAAGAACAACAACACCAATTTTCCACAAAACAGATCTGTTTATGAGAAATTAGGGCGATCATTATTCCAGTGCGGAGTCCATACTATAGACATTTACGGACGGTAATGGGTGGAATTACGCGGCGGTCAATCGACCATTATGGAATCGACGGTATTCCGAAAATCCCCGAGTACACGACTGTCATAAACCACCTCTCGGTTGACCCGTTCGAGTGGAATTTATGAAACGCCAAAACGAGGAAAAAAAAATCCTAACCGCCGGCTCCGGGCCAGGTCGGATTAACGTTAAATGATCCGGATAATAGCTTGGAATTTGTTTGGATTTATGTGCGCGTGCGTGCGTGTTTTGCACGCGTGTGTGTTCGCTTGTAAACTGTGCGAAGAGGGTTTCACCTATTGTACCATTCCGTCTCCGAGCCACATACATAACGTCAAACGGTCCATCCGATTCTCGTAAACATCTTTCCGGCCCCCTCGGCGTTGTGTGCGTTTGTTCCACCACCGCCGTTTGTTCCACCTGCACGGTTTCGCCAAAAAGCACACCAGGCATTGCGTTCCGGAAATAACACTCCGGTAACCGACAATAATTACATTAGCGATAAATTACTCCGCACACGGCAAACGAGACATATTTATTCGTGCCAGGTGATTGCCACTTATAAGTACATTATTATATTAACCGGCGCGCGCGTCGCGCATAACCGCTACGACCGTCGTAACGAGTTCAATATTATAACAATAATATGCCAGTATGTTACGAAAACGCATTCGGTACATTCATACTGTATGATATTCGTCTTGTCTAGTTCAAGCAAGGATTTTTATGCCCTAAAAACTGTCGGTTTAGATAAATGGTAGTTAAATTTAAAGAGAAATATTAAAAATATAACCGTTGTAATTAGAACCTTATTTAACTAGAACGATTTCTCATACCGTGTGTTATATCTGCTAATTTAAATACCTATAATGTTATTTTGTTTTTGTATTTATTTTTATTTAAAGAGACTAGCTTAGGAATTTTAATGTACGGCGTATTTAGTGCAGTGTGCTATTTTGATGATTAAACTTTTTCATATAAATTATAATATATTCGGGATTAGCGCCATAAGTAATGAGTTCAAAGATTTATATATTAGCTTATAAAAACGATTTGTAACAAGATATCATCTAATTTCCTTTTAATAAACCTAGATAATTTGATCGACTAGATAACAATTTAAAATTCCACCGCAAACGGAAAACATATTTGTTTCGATACTTAAAAAAATGTATTTAAAGCTTTTAATGAAATCAAATTTATTCAAAAATGTCTTTAATTATGTCTCTGAGCTGCCTTCTAGCCTCCTTCCCTTTAGGATTTGATTATTTATGTTATTTATAATCTCAGTACCTATATATTTAATATGTTTTTAAAGAAAGAGTATAAATTTAAAAATTATAAATATAATATATTGTTTATTTAGTAAAGTAAACTTGTTTAAGGTTATTTTAGATTTGAATAGACAATTATTATTAATATCAAGCATTTGTAATTTTATATTTTACTGATTTTGGCAATTATAACAATATGGTCACATTCAATAACAAAATATTTATTTTGAAATTACTCTTGATTTTAAGGAAAATTAGCATTTTAAATGATGTGTGGGTGTCTAATGCGGTTTCCTTGTTATTTAAAAGTTTTTAAATCCATCCATCAATTGCGTTGGTAAAATTATTTAGATAGTGTAATGTTTCTCATTTATAATAATAAAACAAAAATATTATAACAGTTACAAGTCTATGTTTTAATATCACAAAAATTTTTTATCAACTAAAATTGTAATAAATGTATTAATATTAACCATTTATTAACTATTTGTGTTATGTAGGACATAGGTTTCAAATAATAGATATGATTTATGAAGTACTTTATTATGTGTTCTTATCTAAGTATAATAGGTTTAATAGTTTATGGTTTATCTGTAAATACTTTATTATCATATTAAATTAAAAATATAATGCATTATATATTTTAATTTTTTTGCATATAAAAAATAATATTTATGTAAAAAAATATTATCCCATACATTATGGGCGTAAAAATATTTAGAAAAAGTAATATAATAATTATTTTTATTAACAATTTAAAAGGCTCATAAAATATTTTCTTAAAGTTAAATATTTTCTAAAAACTCAAAATGTGTAATTTATGTTTGATGCATTCTATAGATAGAGGAAAATTTAAGTATACATTTTTTGGTATTGAAATTATTTTATATTTTATATTATTTATATAAAATCGTTATCAAATGTTTCCCCGAAAATATTCACATATTATTTAAATATGATTAACTATTCAATGCTTTATCCCACTTGAAATATAAATAAATTGTTCTAAAATTAAAACTTAATTACATTTATTTAATACCATTGTGGGTATTTCATTTTTTATCTTGTTATTTATAAATATTAATGATAATAATTTAAAAAAGTGAACCACTCTCAATGGAAACTTTTGCTGAAAATAACATTGAATAATAGTTGATAAAAATTTAAGTTTCTTACTAATATTGAAATTTTATTTTGCTTTCAGGTTTGTTTTACATATGTTATCAAAAAGAAAAATTACTAGTTTTGGTAAGCTTTTTTTATGAATACAATAAAACGATTATAAATATATTAGTATTACAAGTTGGCTAGTTTGCTAATGGGTATAGAAAAGGATAGATAGTAAACTTTTGGAATATCTCAATATTTGAATGAGAATGAACTAAAACACGATGACCATAAAACATTTAAATACAAAATAAAATACTTTTCAAATAATCTAAAAATAGATAAAGGTAGGTTCTTCTATTTTATATTTATATTATGTATCAATGTACGGCTTAACTCACTTATATTTTCTAATCTACCAGTACAGTATAATACCTATCTTTATTTAGCATTTAGTATTTATGTTATAAAAAGGTAATATTATACTGAATACTCGTATTATTATTTTATAGAAACTTAATTGAAATTTTAGTGTATGGGTACCCGTACATAGTATTACAATAATATGTATAAATCGTTTTATTTTAAACGAGATTCCCAGTGTCCGTGATCAGTATACATTATGAATTAAAATCGCATAACTCTATGATTGAGGAACTCTGGTCCAAATAAGATGCAGAGCAGATAACTGCTACAATCGATAAGATAATATATGAGTATTTTTTTTTATCTAGATAATCCTAAACAATGCCCTTGATGCCATTTAATGATAATGATCATTGTACAATATTTTTATTTGATAAAATTATTATATTTTTCTATATACGTCAACCTATTATCTAATGAATACTTATGGTTGAAAAAACTTTTTGTTCTAAACATTCTCTTCTATATTCTCAATATATTATATTTACCAGTCCGAAAGTTGCTCCTTTGTTTGAAAATGTGGGGTTTTGATGGGTAGGATACGGAAGACTTGTCCGTTTTATAACCAAGTTGAACAACTTTTTGTGCTATGGTTTCTGAGAAATCGCACAGACAATAACGCGTAAAGCATAAAGGAAAAACATATTAACCGACGACGATGACGGCGACAGTCCTATAACCTAACCAGCTCTCTGCGCGGTGCTTTAGCTGTAACAAAACGAACTTCTCCCGACACAATTTCTTATATTTGTTTTTTAATTACAAATCACTTCGCCACCCTCGTTCGTCCGACACAATAGAAAACGAGAAACAATAGATCAAATTTCCAAAGGTAGTAGCAGTATTTTACCCACCGCAGTGCGGCCACCGGGTGTAGAAATTAGTAACGAAACGTTTTCAATTAATAAATATTTTGCTCGCCCTTGTGTGAGTAGAAAATAAAACACAAAATGCGGCAGACGCGTCTCTTAGAGTCTATTACTGATGAAATGCGAAGTATATTAATAAAAATAAAACTTTGTAATGAAATTAATATATAAATTTAGGATTTTAATGATTTACTGCGATTACGTCAAATATAATTAATTGATCCAGAAAAATGTAAGAGAAATATAAATTTACCAAATATAATAAAAATCATAATATTATTAATTGTTTTTAAATTTACATTATTAGTTATATATAATACGTACTATAGAGTTGTGTTGGTTTAATGGAGTTATTTAAATTTACAATATCATTGGAAAATTAAAAATACAATATTAATTTTTCGTGTTTCTATGTCTTATACTATTATTTTAATAGTTATTTATTACATTTTGAGTTAAATGTTTTGGATTATCGTTAGGAACTTCATCTGTTGTTTTGTTGATTATTAATTTTAAATATTATTGTTTTTTAAGTTAGTATAAATGTACATTTTGGTAGTACTATATCTATTTTGTCAGTACCTGACTGAGATGATTATTTACTTCTAAAAAAATAAGCCAATACATTTGATATCCTTTCTTTAGTTACCAAAGAATAATAATAATGAATAATGATAATATAAAAAATATAATATAATATACAAAAGTATATTATCAATACACATTATATTATTATTCCATGAGAATATATAAAAATATATTTTATCAATTGTAAACTATTTTAAGTTAAGTTGCAACCAGAATGACTAAAGATAAAAACAATTAGTACGTTATTTCAAAATGGCATATATTTCATTGAAACTATTTGTATGATAAAACAAAATAATAGGTCCTTCGAAAATAACATCTAAATACATATTGGTGAAAACGGAAACTTTAAAAATATATGTTTTGTCAATTATAATTTTTTTATTGTTAGTAAAGCTAAACCGCAATTAGGATCGCCTTGGTTAGTAGTTGGATAAAAAGGTTGTTTGAAAATTATACATTTTAATATTTGTATTAGCGGAATCGATAATGGGCATCGCCAAAAAATAATAATATACAAAAACATTTGAGGCAACGGAAACTCGGCAACGTTCCGTCGCACACATCGAAAATACTAAAATATAAACTACAGCAGTACCTATATACCTTATGCAGGGCGGTTTTCGTATATTTTTCGTAAACAATTTCCAATAGGAGTTACGCGCCTTACAAATAAACACGTCCGTCCCGATAGCCTTTGGGAATAATTCAAAAGAACCCCTCGCAAAATCGTTGCACGCATGTTGTGGTGTTCGCGGGACACGGCGCGAGTGTATAGTTGTACTGCGCGAGCGATAGTGTGTATAATATAAAATAAAATATAATATATGTTGTACACATATACATATGAGTGTATAGTAGCCGCCGAGGTGGTATTTGAACGTGCGTTCGATATGCAAACACGTCGCCGACGAGCTTTTTCCCTCGGAATTCTCACAATTCAATTGTGCGCGTTTGAAAGGCTCCGATGCGCGCAAATTTTTTTCTCTTCCTCTCGACCGTTTTCCAGAGACCAGCTAACCAGGCTTGATTGACCGTCAGCCACAAACACTTTCCACGTGAGTTCGCGTGTTCTGCATATGCAATGAACATAATAATAACAAACGCGACCAAACGTCTATTTACGACACTGCAGATCGTCGTTCTTTGGCAAGATATTTTCTCCCGACGGAAATATTTATAGGAATGGTCCATTTATAAAAGAACCACTAGAGTGGGTTTATTTTTTTCTCACCACTCAAAGTAGACACATTGTATATAAATTGTCAAATAGTCATTAACATTTAAATATTTAAATGTCACCCTCCAATGATAATACAATTTAAAAACATGTTTTAGATTTTAACGTAGTGTTAAAATGTTATTTTATTTTTATCTATTGTTTCTGAAAACACTTTCTCTAGTACAATAAAATATTTATAAATAAATATGTTGGACCTATCTGGCAGTTTAGGATGTTAAAGTTTAAAATTCTCAGTACTTTTTATAATGATAGGGGGAAAATAATACAAACATTTGTTGTATTTTTAAGTATTTTAGAATACCTATAGAATATAGATATAAATTAAAAAAAAAAAACAACAACTGATAAAATACAATTTAAAATAGATAATTGGACTGAAATACGATTTATAATTTGTAATAATACCTAAAAAAAAAAATAAATAAATAAAAACATGAAAAATTGTCTAATTTGTTGAAAATACAGCAAGAGATTCAAATAAACTTTTTCTGTCTTTACAAACATTTAAGTTTATCCTGGGAATAATGCCCAGTTTTATCTCATTAAACAAATTAGACCTTTAAAAAATCCCATTACGTAACGAAAGCAGGAATACTCCTTACGTCAGGTCGATCTCTCCGACGGCAATGGCCTCGGTCGGAAAATTAAGACTAATTAGCGCCGGGAGGAGCAATGGTAAAAAAAATATGACATTTCTTTTCCTACTTGCCCCACACTGTACTTATCCCTTTTAAAACGGCCGCTTATATTAATTATAACACTAAAATACGCGTAATGACTGATCCAGAGCCGCAATATATCAAAAAGAACCCCTAGGATGGAAAAAAAAACGGTAATTAAGTAATATGTCTTACTGGCCGTAGTAGCTTAATTATACCCTTGAAGCCAAACACACATTTTTTTTCCATAATAAATTACTTAAAAATGTCACTGAGCATTACTGTGAAATTGGGCTTTTCGTAAAAGATTGTTAGAAAATGCGTATTAGCTAGGAAGTAATTAAAATCGTATCGATTCCATAAACGATGGGAGCACAATATTCAACTTTTTCGGTTACAATATTATTGCGTACAATAACTCAACGTGTCGTTGTGATGTTGCAAGGTAGCGAATAATGCGGACCTGTATTTTTACAACTTATACATGGCTTGCGTTAAATTTCATTGCCAACCAAACAATCGTATCAAATGATAGATAGTACATTTGAAAAGTGGTTATTTAAAAAAAGAAAATATTTTTTTCTTATTTTAAAATTTAATTTATTATTTTCATGCACACAAATCGTTATTAGTATTTTTGTTGATAATTTTTATTGTCAATCGTAAATCAATGAGTAAAACCAAAGATTAAATGTATAAAATATTTAAAAAATAAAATAAATATTAAAATTATAAATAGATCCATATGCAGGGACGTATTTAAGAATTTGTCCACCCTGTGGAAAAAGAAAACACCTTATTATACTTACTGAATATAAATTTAATATAATTTAAATACTAAAAAAAATAGCCAGTCACTCATTATCAGCCACCCAGGGCAACTGTATTCTGTACTCTGTAACCTCCCTAAATATTTCCCTCCATTAATTTATTTCCAACGAAGACACGAATATTTATAGTAGTTAGTCAATTAATAAAATATACTTGTTTTAAAATAATTTGTTTAAAAATATATATATATATTTCTAAGTTGATGCAAGTGGAACAAGTGACTTGTTTGCAGATATTGATACTACAATCTATTCAAATTATGTTGGCCCGATTAACATTTTTATTTTTACCAGCTATTAATTTAGTGGACCTACTTATCAAACAATTGAAATGATTAAAATAATATGATCTCCATGATTCAACAACAATAAATTATAATAAAAATTGATATGACAAAATAACGTAAATAAATTATTCGAATGAAGTCAGAAAATGTGTTTCTATTTTTAACATGCGTTTCTATGAAATAAAGTTGAACTTCATTGAAATATGTTATGTCTGTATTTGTATTATTAAACATCGTGCGATTAATTAGAATTTCTCCATGAAAAAAAAAAATGATTTATCAATACATTTTAGAGAAGGGTTTTTCTCTTTATTAGTGAACTACAGACAACATCCGACATTGATAATAATAAAATTAGATTAAAAAAAACTTCATCATAATGCTATAAAAACTAAAAAGATCGATTTACATTTTATATAGTCCTCTTAGTCTATACAGCCCAGTATAATGTTGCAAACAATTCCTAAAGGCACAGCTCTGTATATAAATATAATATAATATATATATAAACATGTCGTGAATTGAAAAAAGTAAATACGTTTCCATATGTCCACGTCCAAGAATACTATACATACAACAATATTATATATTTCTTATCTACTATTATATAGTAAGAGTATGAATACATTGAAAAACTTTATAGAATTTTAAATTACCTACTTGTGTTTGGATACTTTTAAAAATATACATTATAGTTACCTACACGACGTTATATATTTATAAACTATTACGTCATATGATCAAGTTTGATTGATTTTAATAGGATTAATAACTAAAAAATATATTTATTATATATATATAATAATAATAATATAGTATTCTTAGTATACGGATAATTTTATTTGTAATTAAAAATGAATAGAGCTGGCTGGTTTTTGTGAATAATTGGATAATATAATATTATGTCATGTACATTTTGAACGTTTATAATGCATTATTTTTATGATTTTATTGTGTTGTTTAAAAAATCGTTAAGAATAATGTCATAACAATATAACACTATTTCATTAATTATTAATAATTTATTTATATTTTATATAATATTTATTTACAAAAATATGGTTTTGTGAAAAATAAAACTTTAAACTGCGACTATCATTTTTGTTGAATTTTATTTGGTAAAATAAATAACGATTTTTTGTTAGATATTCAGGTGACAATTGCATAACAGTATGATAACGAATATATTATATTTAAATCATTATCAATGACTAATTATTGTGTTTTTTTGTGTTAAATAAAACGGTAGGACTGGCCTAATCATCAAAATTGTGTTGTGTACTATAAGTAATAAAGTATAATATATTAACTTCAGTAATCGATGATAATATAAAATACAAATGTAATGAAAATCTAGTGAGCAGGTGTATTGTAAAATATAGGTACTTTTCATAATTTAAATTTTTATTAAAACTTACTATTTTTTATAAATCATAATTTTTATTTTTATTAACTATATAATATATATTAAATATAACAACTATGAATTTTCAAATGAAGTTAATACAATAATATATAAAATGATTAAATGTTAAGTATATTTTGTGTGTTTTAATATTCCAATGTGTATATTTACTCTACGAAATCCACTCTAAAACGTACAAAGGTATAGTATTTATTTAATATACAAAAATTTTCGGAAAATAATGAATAAACAAAAACGACATATCATGATGGTGATGTGCTTCGAGTTGAAGTAATATATTTACATATTACAATATTATTATTATGTTTAATATATTTTGTAAAGTTCGCTTCGACTTCGACCAAACACTTGGTAGATTATTTTTAAAAATGTCTCCGATGTTGTTGTTTCGAGGAGTTTTGCGATAAAATCCGTCAATCCGGTTAATGCTCGTCTCGTTGTTTTTCCATTAATGCGAATGACGTCAGGATACGAAGTGTGTTGAGGATTGGTTGAGTTGGGTAGGGGGTAAAAACACATCAGCAATCGATTCCACCTCCCCCTACCAACGACACTCTCGTCCGTTTTCTTCAAACCTTCTTGCGCTTTATATGTGTTATACAACATAAACATACATACACACAAACACGTATACATGCACATTAACTCACAATGAAACGACGAGCGACACACAAGAAAGTTTCAGCCAACAAACGAGTGGTGTGATTGGGTGTGAGGTGGGGAGGAAGGACGACGTTGTGATAGAGATACAGTGGGAGGAGTGACGGTGAGCACGCGAGGAAAAGGACAAAAACTCTCCATACAGCCAGCTCAAATAATCATGATAATTACAATTCGGTGGCGGCTTGGCATATATGCGTGTTAGGCCTGCAGTGCGGAGGAGAGGGGAGACAACGGGGATATGATATCGGCGGCGGCAGTGGAGTGTCTCGGGGGTAGTGCACATATAGTCATCGAAGGGATGGGTGCGGTGGCGAAATAATAAGGGACACTTTGGGCGCTCTCGTATATACAGCTAGTACCGACGCCATCTACCCCCGCCCCTGTATTACCGCCACACCGTCATCGCTTACCCATCGTACGTCGCACGAGTACAACAGTGTACACGCTAATGAAAATTGATTAAGATTAAAGATACACCGTAGGAAGCTTTTTCCATTTCGTCGTGTTATATACCGTATTATACGAACATGTGAGTGAACAATATATTATTATTACTATTATTATTATTGTACACATAATATGTATAACGGTATAACGCGCCGGTGCATGCGTATAGTATTATTTAATCAATCGACGGAGTTTCCCGATAACGTGGTTTAAATTTAAAATGCAAAATATTATAGTGCGGCGACGACATCATTCCGGCGTGGCTACGATTCCGCGGTAAAGAAAATGTGACAAAAGGACGGAGGAAATATAAGGGGATTAATTCGGCAGCGCGGCAATATGACCGAGGAGAAAGCGCGCAACTCGACGCGGTCTCAAGTTGGAGCTTTAATTAAGGGTGAGAGAAACGGAATTAAACAGACGTGGACAGGGGTGGTGTTGACGGGTTTAAGTTGGTTGGACTTGACAGGGCGAGAGATATCGGGGGTCGAACTAAAACGACTTAAAATCGCTTTTTGTTATACACTTCCTATATACCATGAAAAACTGTTTTTTTTTTTATGTTTCATTATTATTTATTTATACCTACTGCACGCAATAATAAAGATTTTACCGTTTTTGTTCAATAAACATAATAAAATTAAGTATTAAAAATCATCGAATTTAGGAACAGTCTTACAGTCTTCCTTTTTTCTCACGGCAATAAAAAGAATCTTGGTCACAATTATATATTATCAACAGTTTTTTTTTTCTTCGTAATGTTCATCGGAAAAAATCCTACCCCCCATATATTTTATCGTAGAGTATAATGACACATTTTCCCAAATGACATTTCGTTTTAAAAATATCGGGACTTATCGTTATCCCGACGTGTCCTCAAGAGTATATCATATTAATATAATTATTATACAGCCGTGGGAAAACATGATTATCCATAATAATATAACCCGGGAATACAACGCCAGCAGCGACCATGGTCGTGGTTGTTCATGGTAGTATGATATGTATATAATATAGTTACTTATATATAGGTATAACTCATTTGAAAATAATGCACCGTGGTCGTTCATTAACTTCGCATTTGAATTAAAACAACGGTCGTATATTATGCACGCGTTACGTACCTATATGATATTATGGGTATGAAAAAAATCAATGCCATTTCCTTGCGCATCACATCTCATTCCCCAGACGTATTAATAATAATATTATCATATACGCGCGCGGTAACCGCGGGTAACGGATGATAATATCATCCCTCGTCGGCTTCGGCCGTACGATAGTCGTCGTCGTCGTCGTCGTCGTCGTCGTCGTCGTATTACTACGTATCGGCGGCGTCGAGTATTCGTCGTTTTCCTCGGCGAGGGTCGATGTGTAGGGTTAACAAAAAAAATAATAATAATAAAATAAATAAAAATAAACGCAACAATAACTGTATTTGTAGAATGCCACTGTACGCCAACGTATTTAGTGACCGCCCGGAAGCTATGGGGTGGCTGCGAAAGAAAGGAACTCACGTAAATCAGAGATCGACAAGACAAGGGGCGCCTGTGTTCCCGGTCGTTTTTAACACTTAGTCTCGGATTTATGGCTTATCGCATCGTCACATTAGAACAGATTTCGTCGTCGTCGGCGGCGTCGCCATCGTCTCTTTCTCTCTATCTCTCTCTTTTTTTCTACAGTGTGTAACTGCCACTAACTCTCCTTCGACTATATACACGCATGCACACGCCCATTCGGTCCGATACAAATTAAATTGAACTACTTAACTGATTTCACACTACCACCATCACAGTTTCTCTACACCGTTAAGCGTTACTCGGTTCTCCGCCCACTCTGGACTAGAGATTTAAAATTTACTGTTTTTCGGCGGACCATTCCGACTATTCCGAGGTACTCGAAGTTTCTTATAGCGGTAGCGGTGACGATTGATGGCCATTTCTATTTCCAAAAACAAACCGTCCGATAAAGTAAAAGCTTAACCCCGTTTTACGTTTCTTGAATATAATATTATTTGACACGAGCATCAGTTTTTTTAAATCGTGAAAAAACATCGTCGTTTAATTCGTTATTTTAAAACAAACTCTTACCAACCAAACTCTTTAATTTTATTAAACGATAAGATATAAAAAGGAAAAAGTTTTCTTCTATTTTAAGAATTTACATAAAAAAATATTATTAAAGTTGAAACACAAAACTTGATGGATTACTTTTTCTCTGTCAAAGTATTATCGATAATTCCAAAAATAAAAGATTGACTCGAAAGTTATTATTATTATTATTATTATTATTACTATTATTATTGAAATACTAATTTTTATAAGCAGCATCTACATTAAATGTATCTTTATGCAGTACTTTTGACATTCTAAATCCAATCGTTCGAATCTTGTAATTGCTAAGTATTAAAGATATGGTATTATATTAAATAAAATCATCTTTTAGGAAGATATGAATTAATCAAAGTTTCAAAAAATATTAAATTTAAATAAAATATAAAAATCCGTCGTGGACGTGGAGAATTTTTTGAATGTAACTTTTGTTACGAAATAAAAACGACATGCGGTTGATGAATAATTTTTTTTCAACACAATAATAAAATACGATCTAAAATCTAAATCATATTATTTGACGTATAAAACGATAGCATCGCAAAATGAGACGATGAAAGAGGGAAACGACCGTGAAATCAAATCGCCCTCATATGCCTACTGACCTAGTAGCATACATCTCACAACCCCTTACTGTGTAAACACACCCCTGTTTTCACATGTATAGAAAAAAAACCTTTGATCCTGATAGCCGACCAAAAGGGCGTATAATCTGTGTCTATTCTCTGAGTATTTGCTACCGGAAAACAATATACATATAGATTTAATATGTATATTATGTAAGACATAGTTATACTTTGAAGTCTAACAAACGTTCTTTTTGTTTCGTTAAAATAATAAGTTGATATACTAATAAACTTAGGATTGAAGTAAACATATAGATTAAACATATGTATTAAAAATAAAATAAATCTTGATTAACTTGACTTGCAGTTCTTTGACAATTATCAACTCCAACTATGCATTTTAATTATTTATACAACAAGAATAGGGTTCGAGGGCTTAAAAATTAAATAAATAACATAAAAAATAAACAATTAATATAAATATTTTAAGAATTTATAATTTATAAAATATTCGATAAAAAAATACTAACAAATAAATAAAATGAACGTTTATCCTTATATTTTGTAATTATAACTATTGTAAGTATAAATATATATTTAAATTTTTCTATACAACCTTTTCAACAAATATTTTATATCTTATAAAATACAGTTGAATTGTTCTAATTTTATCATTATAATTATTATTATTAAATTAAATTTACAATTTATATATCTAGGACATATAATAAGGAAATGTGATACACGAATTTTTACGTATTATAATAATGAAACAAAATTAAATAGACAGCAGCCATCTATTTATCATCTATTAATTTTCATCGTTTGATTAATATTACCTATTATTATTATTATTATTATTATTATTATTATTATTTTTAATTAGTTGAAAAGTAGATCATGACACCATTTTAGCTTTAACCGTCTTAAAAAGTTATTAACAGGTTTGTGATTTTATAAAATTTGGTAATATTATTAGGTTAGGTTATGATTCTGATATATATATATGATACAGAATGTTATATATTTGATTTATACACCAATGACTCCAAATATGAATATTTATTTTGTTATTTTTTGCATATGTGAAGTATTTTAGATTTTTATTGCTATTTTTGAAGTTTTGGTGCTAGTTTTTTTTTTGTAATTTTTGATATTTTTAGGGCATGTTATAGCGCATATTTTAATACTTTTCAGTAATCAGTTTTCAGAGCAGAAAAATCCGAAGCCTAGTTATCAGGAATTTCGGAAGTAACTAGATATCTAATAAGAGGATTGATATGAGATAGTAAGTGGAGATGATAACGTTTATATTATAATTTTGATTCTTCGTGCACTGACAGAATTTAGAAATTAGAATGGATAGATCGTATGGTTAGAAAGTAGAGACTTAGGGAAAGGCAATTTATTTACTTAGTGTGATGTCCTGAAATATTTGGGTTTAAAAATGTTTATCATTTTATCATTTTCATATTTCAGGATATCTAATCATTTATTTTTATGTTTTTCTTTTCGGATTAACTACTGTAAAAATATCGAATTTATTATTCAATATCGACATTATATTAGAACGGTTTACACCTTACAGTAACTATAATATACACAGTTTAAAATTAAACCGAATATTTTAAATATCTTCGTATTGTATTGAAAGTATTAAATATGATGTAAAATGTCTAGACATTTCAAGTATGATTTAAATTACAATTAAATAACAAAATATAGACTTTGCCCAAAATTAATATTGATTAGAAATTTTAGTTTTCTTAATTTTTCCTGATTATTTACAAAATTGTTAACAATTTTTTTTCTTTATCCTCCTCCTCCTCCTCAAAAAAAAAAAAAACCACCGAAATCTAAATTTTATTTTTGTAAAATATAGATTATTGTTTAATTTACAAAATATTTTGTTAAATGTAAATAAACGAAATTATTATTATTATTATTATTAAAATCGAATTTCCAAGTATTAGACAAAATAATGTGTTTTACTGTTTAGAATAATAACTATTGTCGTTTTATTAGACTTTATGTCCATATAATATATGCATAGATTATCGCAATGTAATATTATCGAGATATGATTTCTGCGCTCTAAGCAATAATACAATTGTGTAACATATATAATAAATATGTATATTATATACACGATTCAAGCCAAGAATTCGGGACGCATTCGTGGTTTTCGGGTAAAAGCGGTTACCGGAAACGTTCTAACAAACGAGCAGAGAAACAGATGACTCGCACTAAACACTGAATTGTACTCTCTTCACCCTATTATCATCGCTACTAATTGTTCGGGCCTTATAATTGTATACACGTTTACAAGTATAGTGCCGATTTGCACGGAGACTGAATATAATAATAATAATATTTTAATAACGGTTACATGAATGGAAATAGACGAAAATATGCCAACGTTGATATTATTGCAAATTGATGTTTATTTTTTTTTACTTATTAATTATTATAAGCTATTAGTAAATACTTCAATAGCTCAACATGTATTGCGATAAATACCATTAAGTTAATAAAAATGATTCAAATTATGTCGCTTTTTGCCTTCTATGTCACCCAATATTATTCCACGTGATTACATTTTCACCATTATATCTATTACCTATATATTTATAAATAAGCTAAAAATCGGTGGAGTGGATATGCTGATGCAATTATGAGATGAAATCGACTATAAATTGGACGTTTTTCGTGTAACCAACGGTCATATAAAATATTTAATTAGTAACTACATAAACTAGATTTTAAATATTATTATATTATTAAATAATATATCAGCTATCACTTTAAAACTGATTAAACTTAAAACTCAAAAACAATTTGAATTCAGAAAATTTTTAATAAACCTGTAATATCAAATGTTAGTAATAATTGTGATAATAATAAATATGGAAATATTGTCCCTCAACAAGACAATGATGTGTAGTGTGAATATTTAAAAATTTTACATTATGATGATTAGTTTTTATAATTAGTGGAATGAGAACATAAACATTTAACACGTTTAGGCAGAAACTCATACGACACATTACATTCTTCAGCAATGAGACCTTGTTTGCTGTATTTAACACGCTTCGTAGTCGGTGACTTCAATACCTGCCACGGTAGCACCCGCATGACCAACATTGCTTGTGGATTTTGATGAGTTTTCATAAGTTTATATTTACTCGTATGTATATTATATGTATTATATTTGTTTCATCGTTGTTTTATTATTATTATTTTATTTATTTTTTTTTTTTTTTTACGGAATTTTAATCACGCTAATATTATAAAAGGCGGCGTGACGCGTAAAATAGCGTTTCGGCCGCTTTTAATTGAAAAACTAAAGAATTTTAAAACTCGATTAAGTAGATGCCGCTGCCGACGGAGATCTTGGCACCCCGATGTATCCCAAATCAATTTCGCCGGCAGGCAATAGCGGGAAGGGGGAAAGGGGGTAATTAGCATAAAATTGGATGTGCTCGTAAGTAATTGCTTGATTCGATTTCCACGACCCCTTGCAGGAGTACACATTCCGAACGAGAAAAAAAATAACAATGAATAATATACAAGTTTTTTTTTTCCTCAAGAAAGTTTTATATAACTGTTCTTTGTATTTTGCTAAATTCATTATGAATAAATTATTGGTTGGTCTTAGTAAAAAATAAATAAATAAATACAAATATTTACACCAAAGCAAATAGTCGCGTCATTGAATTGCACAACAAGTTTCAAATCAATTCACAATACTTGTACCTATCTACTATATTATTTATTATTCTTTAGCAACTATAAATTCATCGAAAACACTGACTTTTTAAATAAGCAAATTCAGGTTAAAAGTGTTGAATCATTCAACTAATCAATTTAAGCGAAAATTGCGTAACGAGTGTAAAGTTGTACTTTGTTTGTTTTTCTTTTTAAGTCTGAAATTGAAAATACAATGACATAGCAATATTATTGTATTCTACGTCAACGTGTTTGTTCGTGTTTTTATTTGTCTTATTTTATTTTTAATTTAACATAATAATAGTATGAAATTGTTTTATTTTGATATCAATTAATAAATTATTGATTTATCGGTTTTGATAAAAATAGTCAACATTTCTAATCGTTCAATACTTTAAAATATTAGTCTCGAAAGTGTCTATTTTGTTGGTGGATCTTAGAATTGGTCTAGCGATTAGCAATTGGTAAATTTATTTGTATTCCACGCAAAATACAGAAATTACATCGCCGCTCACTCAGTTAGAGATTTCTCTATCTCTATCTTTAATTTGGTCGGACAACTTTTCGATGCTAATGAGGCAATGAATAAGTGCTCATGCACTAGAGCCGCAATATAAAGCGATGCCGACGAAGATTTGTTTGCCATATTTTAATGTAGGTACCTAATATATTAATATAATGTTTAAAATACCCGAGACGCCGACGACGAGTACGCATCGCATCGGTTGCCAAACGCGTATTTCGCGCCTTATCTGTTTGGCGAACGAGGCTTATATTATATATTTCTCGCAGCGACTTTCGATGGCGGCGGCGGAGTTTAAGAGACGGAGCACGGTTTCCGTGGACTCGTCGACTCGGAAAGTAATTAACTCCTGCAACGCAAAATAACGAAACGGAGGACAATATAATGCTCGTGCGTGTCGAGGCGGAAGTGAGAGGCGTTAAAACGTGTGGAATGTAGTGTTGTACAGCGTTTTAATGTTCGGGGACAAGACACGTGTGAAGATTAAAGGAAGCCTTTCGCCCCCCCCCTATCGTATACCTTACTTTCCTTCGTATTCGCTCGTGTGTGTATGTGTTCGTACATGCTATTTCCCCTTTTGCGCTTTTCCCGACACTACCGCGTAATCATAATTGTCAGTTGCAGTGTACAGAAACCCACGTCGTTCGGTTTTCTTCTTCGGCGTAAGAAACGACGTAACACATATACGTGCATTTATATATGTACATATGAGTACGTGAGTGTGTGTGTGTGTGTGAGTGTGTGTGTGTGTGTGTGTGTGTGTGTGTGTGTGTGCGTGGAGGGATAAATCCAGATAAAACCAAATCTTGTTATTATTTACACTTGTCGGTGTAGGGCGGGGGCGTGTGGTGGTAGTGTAATGAAATTATATTATTATCCGGGTGTCGTGTTTGCTATTCTTTCTGAACGGACTCAGAATGCGTATCACCTATATATATATATATGTATATTGTATACAATATGTTATATATAACGATATAGTTTTGTGTGCGCACGTCACGTGTACAACGAAAAACTTAATCATATAGTTCCTTCGCTTTCACGTTAAGATAAAAATTACAAAATAATTAAGTTCAACAGTTTCTTACACACACATATTATATATAATACAATACATATATACGATTATCACACTAGATCCACTTTGTAGTACATATTGTATGACATATACTATTGTACCAAAACAGTTTTCGCAAGATCTATAAAAACAATTTGAAAAATATTGACAATATTATTTTCCTTCATAAAAAAAGTATAAGTACTTAGAATATTTATTTGATAAAAGTGGTTAATATTTTGATAAAATAAAAATCAATTCTTGGTTTTCCGCGAAAAAACTATTTGCACGAAAAGTTACCACAGTTTTAAACTATAAAAATAAGTATGTTAAATATCGTTGATTACCATGATATACCTATGTCTGACTGTACAATGAAAATCATAATATAAATTATTATACATATTTTAATTTAAAAAATCTACCAATAGTACTATTACCGCCTGTTATAATTTATAAAATCATAAAAATGTTTTTTCGAACGAAATGATACAATATCTTCATCTTGTTTAGGTTCTAAAAAAAAAGTATATCTCATTTCACCAATACTCTAAATAAAATTGAATATATTGTTTTGTTTACTTTTTTTTTAACATGTTAAATAATAATAGATTTATTACATTTCATCAATTAATTTTTAATCTTATTTATGCTGATTGTCTATGATCATCAAAACATATTGATCCTATACAATTAAAATATTTTATACGTTTGCTTATTAAATATTTTTTACTTAACGATATTATATTACATTACAATACGTACAACTAGACGTTAATTATTATTTTACAGGACCTTAGATACTGGGAATATTTTATTAGCGATTCTTTTAAACCAAATACTCGTGATGTATTTTTTAAGAAATATTTTTAATTTTTTTAAAGAAAAATCTGTTAAATAACTGGGTCCTGTTTGAAATATTTGGCTTGTATACAAACACCGTTAGAATAATCATCGGTCTAAAATGAGAAAAACAAGATCGATAAACCTCATGCACAATATTGTACAGTTGATTTTTAAGTTAGTTAATATATAATACTATCTAATTTGCATAAAAGCAATATGCCGTTGAGCTGTAGCGTGCGGTGATGCATATACCACAAAGATGGAGGGAAAAAATCTGTATTAATTAGTAATAAATCTTGTACGACGTTATTATTATTTTTAATAAAATGTCGTTTTACGTAAGGCTTTGTGGGCGCGAACACGATATTGTCATATTAGAAGCCGTCTGCATCGCGGCACTACACAATGGCAGACGGATAAAACATTCGCGGGTATTTTCCCGACAAAGGCGGTAGTCGTGTAGCGTTTCGTATTCGTTCGCTGATGATGTTTTCCCGGCGTCTTATATTAATCAAGTAGTTAGTTATGGAAATTTTTCGCCAGCAGCTGCCAAGACACGGTGTTAATTATTATTATTCGATTTCGAACCTCGCGATCTCGACGGCGGCTGTACTACGGCGGGCTGTAGTGACGCAGCGCACATCATAACTGGCAGACCCTCTCTTGTTTTTATCGCGCGGCAAACAACAAACAAAAATATAAACAAAAACCGCGAGAAACATTATTATGGAAGTCTTTCTGCACAGGTGGACCGGGCGGGTGGTGGAACCACACCGGTGGCAAAGGGGTCGCTGTTGTTTTAATCAGTGTTGTTAGGATACACACCGGCGGTGACGACGATGTCGTCGACCCTTCTCTAGTAACTTTTTCAGGTTTCTCAACCCCTTTTTCTTAGCTCAAAGTTCCTCGTTCATTCTTGGAAAATGAAAAAACAAAAAAATTAAAATCACGAAAACAAACGGGACCGACAACATAGTAATGAAAAACCGTTATTTATAGTTGGCCATTATTAAAATTTGGAACAGAAAAAGCGAAAAACAAAATATATGACAAAAAAAAAAAATTAAATTAAGCGAGTATTTGATAAAAAAAAAAAAAAAACAAAAAAATATCATTATAATAAAGGTCTGTTGAACAAAACGCTTCGACGCGTATTCATGATCTGAATAGATCATAGTCAATCAAAATAACAGTAGATAACGACAATTTTTATTCAATTGGTGTTAATAGCAAATATGAGGAACCGTTGTATACTGAATACATTTCACGTATTATTCATTTACCGGGTTGAAAATTAGAAAATTTGTCAAAATAGGTTTGACACACCTCTATGGAAATGGGTTAGGTTATTTTTGAGATAAACTAATAATTATTATGTATGTAATTAATGTAACAAAATGTATTAAACATTTTAAGTATTAATTGTTCTACTTATTTATATTTAATATAATTTATATATAGTGGGTAGGTCGCGTAAACAAACTTGACACGTCTTACATTAAATAAGTAGGTATATGCCACTGAAAAGTGTAATAAAGAACAAATATTTTTCATGGCCTTTGGTAATGTGTGACTTATAGGGTCTATCCGATGGTTGATTTTATAGTAACGACACAGTAGGTATCGTATAAAACTTTATGTTTTTACAAAACACTTTGACCCATATCTGGTAATAAACAGGTCGGGCCATATGCATCTGCGAGTGTGAACCAATATTAATATACTACGTATTAAGTAAAATCGTGTCAAAACTCAATTTTTAAAATCTGCCCCGCCCAACTTATAGATTTCACGCTCAATCTTTACATTTTGCTATTTTATTTATTTTAATATCAATACAATTTTTATTTGATTTAAATTAATTTAATTTCTCTATACCTACTCGGTAAAGTGTACTAATTTAAATTATTATTATACCAGGACATAAATTATTATTATTATTATAAGCACGGTTACCAAGTAAATAATAATATTAAAATATTATCTAATCATATATATATAAATATCAAATTATGATTATTTCGAAATTAACTTACTGGGAATTTTTTAATTTTAATTTCTCCCCTTCAACCCCCTAAAGTATAAATTATAACAATATTGTTACCACAAACTATCTCCAAAGTTTGATGATTAGATCACTGTTTTTAATATTCATTACTCCGTTCATAATCTTAAACGAGCACGATAAACTTCGGGATCTTGGTAAATGGAATTTAAATACCCTCGATTAGATTTATTTTGATTTAAAAACATATTTTAAACATACGCATTTAGTATTTTATTGATAATATCTTGAGGAGAGATTTAAATCACACACTTTTGGTTTTACGTCGTGTGATTATGTCATTGAACTACATTATATGATTGGCTAAGATGCTTAGACGGTGTGCTTTGTGACCAACAAACATTTTATAGATTTTATTCGATACGTGTCAACTATTACGACCCTGTAGACAACTTTCCTCAATCTCCCCTAGCTTTTAAAAAAGCAATAAAAAAAAATCCCATTTTCAAAAAAACAAACAAAAAACGCACACAAAAGGGTACCTAACCCGGTAAAGTGGTTTATTTGTTCCTAAAAGACGTGTTCTCACGACAAATTGTCGGCATTCCCTTCACCCGGCTATATACCTGACCCTTTAATGATGCCAATACCAATCATATAGGCCAACGATATATTATATTGTAACGGTGATCCGTCCAGCCTTTGCGCGCACGATCCTTTATATCACAGGACCTTTGCACCGAAACGCCGTTACAAGATGACCGATGGACCCATGCGGGACGGAACGTTTCAAGCGACGCGGGGCCCGGCGGGGTCCATAAAGACGTCGCGACACAAGACGAATCGTCGCCGTTTAAACGGTTTCAATTACGGCCGATCGCGTGATTCGGCCCGTTTCGATACCGTACGCGATCCGCATACGTTATAATATCATATACCTAATAATAATAATAATATACGGTATAGACGTATACACATTTTATTATGTTGTATAATGTGCAAAGAGCGTTTTCGCACAGGTGCGCGCGCTGAATATTACAATGTCTCGTGGGAAGGTAATAAAAACGGGACGAGAATATTATATACATTCGAATGGGCTCGTGTATAACACACAGTGTATATATGGCGTGTACGCCACGATAGCCGTACATGGAATTCATGTTTTTTCCGCGTGACTGTATACAATAATAATAATAATAATGATAATGATAATAATAATAATATCGTCGACGTGAACCTCGGCGAAAATCCTGCGTGAACCATATTTCGTTATACGACCGTCGACATCCTCCACGCCATTACTAACACAGCCCGTTACAATATCCACCGCCCTCGAAATGTCTAATATATATATATATTTAATATTTTTTTTTTCCAATTACACCTTAATGGTTTCAAGATATATTACGATTTGTATTTATTCGATTCGATAAACATTACACCGCGAATTTGTGTGGTCGATCTTCCGGGTCTCAGAAAGATACGAAGGAATGCTACCAGCTGGTAAAAATTTAACGATAAATCGTGTTGATAAAATCACATTGTAGTGAATTCAGTAATAGTAATTTTATCACTACAATAACAGAATAGAATTGCGATGACAAATCAAATCTAGCTTTACTCTTCATTTAGATACAATTTTTATTTGTAGAGCAAACGTACAAATATAGTAGGTAATACACAAGCTGTTTCGTAAATTTTATAATTGAGAAAATAAAAGGAATATAATTAAAATTTTATTTTTTATGAAATTTATCATAATAACAATATTCACATGTGATAAAATATGGAATCATATTAAAATTATCATAATATAAAAATGTAGAACTTCCATAACAGCATTGCATGCATAAATAACGAGCACTAATAATTTATTTTACATTTTAGTTAATTTAGAAATTATTTTAGAGCTAATGTTTAAGTTTATATTTGTAATTTGCATAATTAATATAGTTTGTTGTATACATATAAAATCATTCTTAAAATGTATAATTAGTAATTACTAAACATTTTAAACTAAATTTATAAAATATATATTTATATTCTATATGCAAAATGAATGTGTGTGTATGTATAAATATAAATAATATAATGTTTAAACCTATTTCTTAAAAATTAAGATCGAATTGAATATAATTTTCCCTAAATATATAGTACACTATTGTTTACATTTTTATTTTTATTTTTTTAAATTATGACCCCACCTCACACGTCTCCAATAAATGAATACATTAAAATTTATAACTATATTATGTTAGTTAGGTCGAATAGGTAAAGTATACATTACTATTTATTTAGCGAACTTTTAGTTATATAACAGATGTAATATAAAACTAGTAAAAAAAATATTATGATAACATTTTTTATACATGTCATATAAAACAATTAATATTTAAAAATATTTCCAAACATTTCGAGGTGTACTGCAGCTCCTTCCACCTTCTCCAAAAATACATCCCCTGAAATATTATGATAACTGTGGTTTTTTCGTCGATATTTAAGTGAAGAGATATTTTTTAATCTATTTTTAGCTATAGTGTTATATTATTGTGTACAGTTTATTCATAGAATATTTTAATGTTGACCAATATATATTTTTGTAGGTTTTAAATTTTCTTTTTACTATTTATTATTTTGTGGTACCTTTAAAAACTTAAACCTTTATTCCATAAATTAAAAGTGAACGTCTAAGTGTTCAAAAGTAATACTGTGTATAAAACCCGTGATTCATTAAATCGATTTAATTAAAAATATTTTGCACGAGTGCACCGATGTATGATATGCATACGTATGGTGGCATCCACGTGCCATTTTATCGGTTCGTTCGCGCGTGGACATTATATGATAATAATATTCAATGTTTGGCCGAGAAAACTATACGCTACGAAAACCCTTTATTCTCAGACTTTGCGGTGTATACGGAAATAACCTCACGAATTTACGACACCCTTTCACGAGATGCTTATCATTTCACAATTCGAGATAACCAAAAACATACTCCTGTATATGATGCCACGTTCCAAACCCCCGATGAACCCTTTCTAAATGCAGTTAGAAGCTGCCGAGGACTAGACTTATTCACTGATATTTTCCAAACAGCCTTATCGATAACAGTAATTATGTGGTGCGCTTTTTTATCTATACGCTATGCCCTCACTTGTTCATAAAATCTATTTTTAGATGTCCGCGTCATAATATAATAGTATTTGTACCAATTAATAAAAAACAGGGTGAACAGAATATAATATAATATGTATTTTTTTCGTATGTATTACGAAGAGTATTTGTCACTGGTATAGTAATAAGTAAATGTACTTACAAAAGTATAACGAGACCCTTGTCACTTTGTCACGGGTGCACAGAACCGGATACACGAAGTAGACATTTTCTCAAGTGAATCGCATGGTGAATTGTAAACTATTTTGTATTTTACACAACTGTCTAAAATATATACAGTATAATTACTAAAATGTGTTTGATGTAAGTATTTTAAGGTCATGATGAAATTATGAAATCAAAAATCATGTATAAATATGAATTAAATGTAATTAATTGATTATTATTAGTATAGAGTTAATTTAGTTATATAATTTAATTTATAATATATAACCAGGGGCGGATCTTGGATATTTTTATAAGGGGGGGGGGCACATATAAATTGTATTATGATTCTTTAAACATAGTTAATAATACATACTCTTGTTTTTAAACAAAATTGGTATTTGGTAATATATATTTAATATAATGTTGATTCCATAATATCACTTACAAAAAGCGGGCAAGTGGGTACCGCTCTGCTGTACATTAGGTGCCGTGTGGATCACTATATATTGTAGGACGGTTAAATTTGAATCCAATGATAATTATCATTG